>PVIH01013743.1:0-56874 GCA_004025045.1 Sigmodon hispidus | reverse complement strand
TTTTTTTTTTTTTTTTTTTTAAAGATTTATTTATTTATTATGCATACAGTTTTACAGAAGAGGGCACCAGACCTCATCATAGATGGTTGTGAGCCACCATGTGGTTTTGCTGGGAATTGAACTCAGGTCCTCTGGAAGAACAGTCAGTGCTCTTAACCTCTGAGCCATCTCTCCAGCCCGCAGACAGTGCTCTTAACCGCTGAGCCATCTCTCCAGCCCTGTCCTGCCCTAATTTAATTACTACAGGTAGGAAAGACTTCACACACAATTGCAAATGGAGAGACTGAATAAGCAGAAGAATCTCCAGTCCCCAGTCAGGAGATGTCACCTCATACCTCCTCCTGGTCTGCCTGTGCAGACAGAGAAGGGGCCCTTCCCACTCAGACACTTCCTGGTACAGGTCTATTCCGCTACAGTCTTTTCAGGTCATGACCTAGAAATGTCCTAGAGCCCTGAGCTCCCAGCATCTGGGTTGGCCTAGCAATTGCCTGCTACATCTCTGGTCCTCTGCTGGGCATTCTGCCTGATGTGTCCTGTTCCTGATGTGGCAGAAGGGTACTTATAGGGAAGAGCCAAGGACCTGGGCAGGACAATCCCTCTGTGACGGAAGTCTGAAGAGGCCCCACAGGAAAGATTAACACTTCTGTGGTTAGCTTCCCAGGTAGCTGCCTGAAGGTGGGTTGGGGACTGATGAGGCCGCCCAGCCTCACCCAGAACTGATAGCATCTTTCTTGGGCCCTACAGCCTTCCCTGGTCTGGGGTGGACTTTCCTCATCTGGAAGAAGGAACTAGAGATGAGCTTGGGAGGACAAGGTAGATTCCTGGTCTGACTTCCAGATATGACTCATGGTTCGACATCTCTCTTCCGTGTCAAAAAGGGAATGGAATACGGACTCCCTGTACTTCCCACGACCTGTCCACCCAATTCTGCAGTGTGAACTGAGAATCCCTCTAACTAACCAGAGACTTGAGGGTATTAGAGGGAGCTCTGTCAGCTGACACATGGGGCGTGGCCTCTATACCAATCAAAGAGATAAGTGGTTGGTAGCCATGTTTGCTTGCTTAGCATGGACAAGGCCTGCGTTCAATCCCCAATAAGACATAGACCAGGAATGATGTCACAGGCCTGTAATCCCAGTCCTTGGGATCAGAGGTTTCAGGTCCTCATTGGCATAGCAAATTTGAGGCCAGGCTGTGCTGTATGAGACTCTCAAAAGAGGCTAAAAGGGTAATGGGAAGGGAAACAGATTAAGGAGATCCAGTAACCCCAAATCTGTTTTAGGATACTAATGTGTGTTGAGCTTTTAGGGGAGATGTGTTTGTTGCTGTATTAGCTGTTAATGTTTTATTTATTTATTTATTTATTTATTTTTGTTTTTTTTTTTTGAGACAGGGTTTCTCTGTGTAGCCCTGGCTGTCCTGGAACTCGCTCTGTAAATGAGGCTGGCCTCGAACTCAGAGATCCACCTGCCTCTGCCTCCCAGGTGCTGGGACTAAAGATGCGTGCCTCACTGTCCAGCTATCTGTCCATTTTTATTAGGCAGGATCTCCTGTAGCCAATTGTAGCCTTGCTATCCTAATCCTCCTGCCTCAGCCTCCCAAGTGCTGGTATTAACAGGCATGAGCTACCATGCATTTTAAGCTTAAATATTGGAAGAAGCAAGAGGTATGCATACTTGAACAGACTGGCCCCGCAAGATGGTTCAAAGAAGTCACATTTTGTAAAGGGACAAGCAAATCCTCAGGAGAGGGTCACTGCTCCTAGTGTGTGTGTGTGGGGGGGGGGGGGGGGGATGGGAGGCTGTCCTGGAAGGCTTTGCTATTTCCAGAATCCAAGGTGATTGCAGACTGGGAACAGTCTCTGTGCCTTTGGCTTAGAAGGAGGATTGAGTCTGAGCAGGAGTCTGAGCCAAAGTTAAGGCCACCAGATATAAGGCAACCCAAGAGAGGGGAGATTTATCCTTTTCTGGGCCCATGGGAGGGGCCCAGGCTTTTTGGCAAGAGAAGCTTCAGAGTGCCTGGTTTACCACTTAACCCTCAGCTCTACTCAGGGAGGTTCTCTAAGTCACATCTTACTCTGTAACTATCTGAAGGTCTCCAGGAACCTCAGGAGAAACTATAATGAAATTTGTTATCTGGCCAACAAGGCCTTCATGATCCTGCTTGTGTATCTCATGCCCCAGACTTGAGCTTTTCATCTCAAAGGCTTTGCCCAGTTGGAATGCTGGGTCCTTCAAGACCCCACTTCACATCCCACCATAGCGGATGTCTGTGCCTTCCCCAAAGCCAGCACAGTGTTATTTAATTAGTCTCGTTGTCAGATTCGAGCCAAATGGAGGATTCTGGGAGCAGGGACTTAGGGCTTAACTTTCAATCCTCCGAGGCCAGCCCAGCACACAGTAGGTGCTCAGGAAAATATCTACTAAATAGATGGTTATGTCTGCTCTCCAAAAGTGAGAACGAGGTCAAGGGTGCAGAGCTGGCGCGCCTTAGGCTGTCTCTCAGACCCAGGGATGTCAGAGCCAGGGCTTTCAGAACTCTGTGTAGGCTCTGCAATGGGGGTGAGGTCCAAGGTTTGTGCCAAGGACACCAGCGTCAGGCCTGGCGACCAGCCCAGTCTTTCTTTAGCCCTAGTGAGCAGAGGCGCTGAGCTGTAGCCACAGTCTGTGGCTTCTGGGGAAAGCCCGGGTGGGGCCTGAGCTTTGTGGTCCCTTCTGAGCACTCCACAGCCGGAGCCACACCCTGATCTGCCGGGCTGCAGCTTCTTCTAGCCATGCTCTAATTCTGGGCAGACTTACACACACACACACACACACACACACACACACACACACACACACGTACCCCCACCAGCTGCCCTGGGCCCCAGGCCCCTTCCCGCCAACTCTTGAACCTAACTCATCGTGAAAGTATTTTCCACTGGCTCCCCCAATCTCTGCCACAGCACAAATCTTTTTTTTTTTTTTTTTAGTGGGAGGAGAGGGATAGGGAAGAATAGGGGGTGGTGTTTGGACCCCGAGGGAGGGACTAAAGAGGGCGCTCTCGTCTCTGACTGGTCACCTCTGCTCTAAAATTGGCTTTATAATTCATTGACTCCGCCTCTGGATCTCCCATCCATCCCCATCCTGACATGCCATTGGCTTAGCCTACCAGAAGGTCGGGACTCACCGGTTCTGGTCCAGTTAAAAGGGTCAGGAGAGGGCCTGAGGCCCCGCACAGCTCACTCGGGTGGAGCCTTCAGACAGCTGGTGCACCAGATCGGAGGAAACTTCTCTTCAATCATGGCCTGTGTGAGTGTGAGACCCTCTACTCCCATATCTAGGGGATTGAGCAGAGTGGATGGCATAGGAAAGTGGCCAGTCTGGGAACTGCTAGTCACAGTTGAGTGGCCTTGGACAGGTGTTTTCTCTGATACTCAGGAGCTAGGTCTGCAGAATGGAGGTGGGTATCATAGTCCTCCGAAAGCCTTAAGCCTCTCTGGCTTAAGAACGTTCTGGATTTCTTTGAGCATATGTCCAGTATTCGGTCACTTGGCAGTTTTCTGAAAAGTGGGAGTGGAAAGGGTGTGGCCGCCTGGGGAGGGGGAAGGGGAGGCAAGGGGACATTTTGGCCAAAGCCACTCATTGCTTGCCTCCTCTCCTTTACTCTAGAGGCTCCTGACCCCTCCCCCCCTGCAGCTGTCCCCAGTCACAGAGCCAGAGCCCAGTAGATCACCCTCTGCTCCAGAAAAACTTAAAAAACCTCCTGGGCCCTATGTAAGCTGCAGGCCAGGCTGGAGCTGTTCACGGTTGCTGGTTAGTTGGGGGCTGAGAAAACTGTGTGCATCTGTACAGACAGACACACAGGCTGAGGCTCAAATCATCTACAAATCCTCAGGGACAGGGTTCAAATGTCAAAGAAACCCCTCCCACAAATTAGCGAAGCCCAGATATCTGCTGGGCTCTCTAGCTTGCTAAATCCACTCACTACTCTCTGCAAAGCAGGCTCAGCCCTCAGCTTCTTCATTACAGTCTGTGTGCCTCTGAGCAGAGCCTTGATGGGGAACTAGAAAGTTCCAGGCTACTTTCTCTCTCTCTTCGAGGGGACAAAATCTCCAGTTTCAAATTAGCATACCCTGCTGGGAATGGAGTCTGTCCCTAACCACAGGGACAATCAAGACTAGTAACTTACACCTTGTTCTGTCCACTGCGCCTCACCCCTAGGCTTCCCTTAGGATACCGAGGGTGACAACGACTCCATGACCACACCCCAGGCCACACTCTAGGTAGCTTAGGCTATATCTTAACTCAGCCCTAAATGCAGCTGGATGGTCTCGTCTACACAGGGTCTGACTGCAAGCAACCTGAATCTCAAACCTGGGGAGTGTCTCAAAGTTCGGGGCGAGGTGGCCCCCGATGCCAAGAGGTGAGAATGGAGGAGGCAGAGGGAGGGTTCGCAGGCTTTGGGGTCCTGAGACAGGGGGATGGGCGTGGCCGGCCGGAGCGGCTTCTCCCCAGCACACAGGGGGTTAATGGCCATCTGCAGATCCTGCAGAGTTTTCTGGGTGAGTCACTTCCTCGCTGGGTCTGATCGACCTCATCATCGTGGTCTCCTTTTCCGCCCACCCCCACTCCGGGATGGAGTTTCTTAAACTAAACCAGCTGCTGCCTCTACAGTTACCTCCGCTTGTCTGTCCCCTCCCCTTCCGCCTGGGGCGGGTGCATGGGGGAGAGGCATTGAGGGAGGGCTCACCCACGTGCCTGCTGCCTGCGTGGGGTGGGGTGCGGGCCTGCGGGGCTCAGTCTTTTCTTTCAGTGCTCCCCATACAGCCCCACCGCCATGTGACCTTGGACTGGTCACCCAAGTTCAGAAAACTGCTTCTGCTTTTTGCTTTTTCTCCTGGGAAGACAGGGTCTCATTATGTAGTCCTGGACCCACATGCTTCTCTCTGCCTCCCCAGTGCTGGGATTCAAAGTGGACACGGCCACACCCGGAAGAGCCTGGGTTTCCTAATAAAGGCAGAGAGAAAGTTGTGGTGTGCAGAAAGCCTGGGGCCAGATTTATCAAGGCAGCTGGTTGATAGTAGTGAGCACCTAAGCCCGATTTCTCTTCCGGCCAGGCCCCAGCGGCAAGTACGACTGCTAGATCCCGTGCAACAAATCAAATCCCGTGTTATTATTTGCATTTGTGCTCCACAATGATGGAGCATCTGTGGTGTGTCCTGCCCTGTGCTGGGCACCAGAGACTCAGAGATACACAAGACACAGACAGGAGGCATGATCTGGAAAGGTCCCCTCCCCAACCTTAACCAAAGGGACTGTCACCAATTAATACCTAAGAGAGAGGGCTCAGCAGTTAAGAGCACTGATTGTTCTTCCAGAGGACCTGAGTTCAATTCCCTGTAAACAACTGTCTGTAATTCCAAGATCCGACACACTTACACAGTTATACATGCAGGAAAAACACCAATTCACATAATGAATAAATAAATATTTTTTTTTAAAAAAAGAGAGAGATCTCTTCAGGGCTGCCCCCCATTGTACAGCCAGGAAAGTAACTGTGGCTCAGCTCACACAGTGTGGTCAGAATTAGAATCCAGATCCCTGGGCTTCCTGTTGACTGAGTTTCAACAAGGTACATTAACAGCCAGCTGCTGATGCTGCGTTTTCTCAGTGAGCCTTGGGTCTAGACCTAGCCAACACGGCCTACCTGTCACTTCCTAGCTTTGTGCTCAACCTGGGGAAAGACAGCAACAACCTGTGTCTACACTTCAACCCCCGCTTCAACGCCCACGGGGACAACAATACTATCGTGTGTAACAGCAAAGATGGAGGAGCTTGGGGGACCGAGCACCGGGAACCTGCCTTCCCCTTCCAGCCTGGGAGCACTGTGGAGGTGAGCAGGACTGAGGCTGGACAGGGCCCTGGGTGGGCTGGACAGTGGTGGCTTTACTGTGTCGAGGCAGGCTGGCCCTTCGTGGCTGTGTAATCAACAGTGAGTGTCATCCCACTCCGAACCTATTGGGGCTCACCTATCCTGGCTCTGAGCTGCTCCAGGGTGTCGCTCACTGCCTTTCCCCTCCCCTCCAGGTGTGCATCACCTTTGACCAGGCCGACCTGACCATCAAGCTGCCAGACGGGCATGAGTTCAAGTTCCCCAACCGCCTCAACATGGAGGCCATCAACTACATGGCGGCAGATGGCGACTTCAAAATCAAGTGTGTGGCCTTTGAGTGAAGCCAGCCCACCCACTGCCCTCAATAAAGGCACTGCCTCTGCTCCCCACAACCCAGACCTTCATGTGAGAGTGTCTGTGTGTGTGTCCCCTTTTGGTCTCTCTTATTCCTCTATATTCTCTAGGCCAAGCAGAGCCCAGCACATAGATGGTTTAGTGACCACAGAGTATGAACCAGTGCCACTGGTGACAGGGGCAGAGAGGAGGAGGGAGGAGGAAGAGGAGGAGGAGGAGGAGGAGGGATACAACAATAGACCTGGTTTCACCTTCACAAGGGTCAGAAAGCCACTGGGCATGGTAATACATACTTAAAACCTATGAGGGTAAGGTGGGCGGATCACCAAGTGTTCAAGACCTGTACAGACTAGTTATTGAGTTCAGGCCAGTCTGGGCTACATGCTGGAGTCAGCTGGGACTAGTGTGCTATACTACTAACCACTTGGGAGACTGAGGCAAAGAGGATCACTTAGTGCTAGCTTGGGCAACATAGCAGGACCTCAAATAGGACAGTCAAGGGTAGTAAGGCAAGGGGCTGTAAGCTTATCAGCTGATCTCTGAGTCTTGGCTTATCATTTATTTTACCTGGGGGATGATACACGATTCTCATGAGGGTTGTTGTGGAGTTAAATGAGATTTTAAGAAGAAGGCCAAGTCCTGCTCTGGGTACAACATGGTCAGTGCTCTGTAGTTTATGCTACCACTTTTTGCGGGGGTGGTAGGGGTGTTCAAGACAGGGTTTTTCTGTGTAACAGCCCTGGCTGTCCGCTGTCCTGGAACTCATTCTGTAGACCAGACTGGCCTCAAACTCACAGAGATCTCCTTCCTCTGCTGGGATTAAAGCTACACACTACCACGGCCTGGTTCTTATAACCTTCTTATGCTTACCAATGTGAAGGGGAGAAAATGTGAGGGACAGAATGCTCCTCAGCAGCTGAGCACACTGGCCTTCCAGCTTTATGAGCCTCAACCACATGGCCACTCTCCTGGAGCCCAAAGGCTGCTATGGAATTAGGCTAGAAATTGCTAATAATGTAGCCCTGGACAGGTTCCCAGCAATGGGAGCCTGGGGGTGGGAATCACAGCCCTGTAATGGGGGGGTTCTAAGTGAACCCCTTCAGAGTCATAGGGCAAAGAAGCGGGGTTGGGAGGCTGACTGGAAGACCCATAAGCAGGTTTTCCAGAAGGCAGGTAGCTTGCTGAGCTGGCAGAGACAGGCATGCCCACCATGGTGTGCTCACTCTCAGTCTCCAGGTATCTTCCCAACATTAGCCCACATTCTGCTCCCTTGGAATGATGTTCTTAGCTGAGCTCTGTCCCATCCAACACAAATAACTACAGGAGATCCATGGGCCACCATTGTGCACCCCACTATAATAAACACATAAACACACACACACAAGGTTCTGGAAGGCTTCAGATATGAACCTTATTAGGCTCTCTGAAACTCTCAAATTTCAAGTATAATATCCTGAGGCTGGGGGCAGGTACATGTGGGAACAATAAATCTCATTCTCTAGGACATCTGGCACCCTCCTGGCAGAGTCTACTTTCATCCCCCAGCCTCAGTTTCCCCATCCATAGCAGGATGGAAGAGTTCTCATGTTGGTGGGTTCCCTGGGATTCAGGAACAGGGCACCCATAGGATAAGGAAAATGAGAATGGAGTTCACATGCCTTAGGCCACATGCCGCCATCACGATGCTTCTCTGAGGCTCCCAAGTGGCCCCTAAAGAGGAAGCTTTGGGAGTGTGGCTGTGGAGGTGGCGCCCTCTGCTGGGCTTCAAAGAAAATGTCCCTTAGACCGTCTTCCTATCTTCTCAATTCACCCTCCATAAGATTCTCCGGATGGGAGCTGAGCACTAACTTTGTTAGATATGATAACAGAGTAGAGAGAACCCTGAGGTAGAGAAGGGTGTGGAATCGGAGAGACCCTAGATCAAATACCAGCTCCCCTACTGCTGTGGACACAACGTGTCTGGGCCTCAGCTTCCTTTCTGTCAAATTGAGTTAACAGTGGTGTAGTTGCTGAGATTCACAGAGTGTGTGATGCCTGGCACACACATCTGAAAATGTGGTTCCCTTCACCCTCTTTAAGTCCTCTGTTGCCCAGGAGCTTTGCAAACCAATCTAGAGGAGTTAAAAAGACTACTTCTTAGACCACTGGCACCAACCTCAGGACACACCCACTCCGGTGCCCAGCAGGCCTGAAGCTCCCCATGGAGCCAAGGATGATCTTGAAAGCTGAGCCACAAGCCTTTGCCTACAGACTTCTTTGGGAACTGCTCTCAACTGTGTAGTCTCAGGCTTAGCTGACTGAGCTAGTCTTCTCAGTGAGAAGGGGGTCAGCCCTCCAGACAGCATGTAAAAATAGCTAAGTAAACAGGCACTGCTTTTGTCTTCCTTCTTTATATGCAGCATCCCCTGCTGCTGCCTCTGGCCCTCATTAGATGCTCAGTAACTGCAAAAATAATTGCAAGCAGAAATCTAGCATCGCTGACACAGGGTGGCATTCTTGCACTCTCCATGGGGAGCTAGCTGTCCTGGCCTCCCTAGGTGCTGCAGGGCCCACGGCTGGATTGAGGAAGGGGCAATCTTGCAGAGCTCTCTCCCCAGCTAACAGTCATCTCATTCCCATCTTCGGAACACCCAAGAAGCCTGGGAAGGTAGGACCACACTGTGCACAGGGCAGTGACTCTCTCCTTAAGCCTTATCATCTGTACAGTAGGGATCAAAAATGTACCGACCTCACAGGATGGCTGTAAGGATCAGGAGATGAGGGTTTAATGGTTAAAAGCATTTACTGCTCTTCCAGATGACCTGGGGTCAATTTCTAGTGTCCACATGGCAATTGACTACCATCTGCAACTGTCTGTAAGTTCAGTTCCACAGGATCCGACTTTCATTTTTTGTTTTTTTTTTTTCACTCTTTACTCTTTTTGGCTCTTTGCAGGGCCGATGCCCAGTTCCCTAATAAATCACACAGAATCTTATTCTTTCTTATGAATGCCCAGTCCTAGCTTGGCTTGTTTCTAGCCAGCTTTTTCTTTCTTTCTTTTTTTTTTTTTTTAAACAAAACAAAACAAAACAAAAAAAAAGTAAAGTTAAATTATTCCATCTACCTTTTGCCTCTGGGCTTTTATGTTTCTACTTCTTATTCAGTGGCTGGCTAAGTAGCTGGGTGGCTCGAACTCATAGACATCTGCCTGCCTCTGCCTGTTTGCCAATTTCTGGAATTAAAGGTGTGCACTACCTTTGTTTTAATCTTAAAAAAGCAAAAGGCAAATTGCTCCAGGGCCACACAGCTGGTAGATGAGTGTAAGTATTCTAGTTTCCCTCACTTATGGAAATCACTAAAGAGTTGACATCAGAGCTCAATTAGTATCAAAAAATGTTTTGTTTTTCTTTGGTTTGTTTTGGTTTTTCAAGACAGGGTTTCTCTGTAGACTAGACAGGGTTTCTCTGTAGACTAGGCTGGCCTCGAACTCACAGAAATCCAACTGCCCCTGCCTTCTGAATGCTGGAATTAAAGGTGTCACCACTAGGATCTGTAGGTTTTTTTTTTTTTTTTTTTTTTTAAGCTTTTTCATTTATTTATTTGCCTTGGTGTTTGCCTGGAACTGGAACTACAGACAGTTGTTGGCTGCCATGTGGGTGCTGGGAATCGAACCCGGGTCCTCTGGAAGAGCAGAGGGTGCTCTTAACCACTGAGCCATCTCTCCAGCCCCAGATCTGTAGTTTTTAATTTATTTTATGTGAATTAGTGTTTTGCCTGCATGTATAACTGTGTAAAGGTGTCAGATCTTGGAATTACAGACAGCTGTGAGCTGCCATGTGGATGCTGGGAATTGAACTCAGGTCCTCTGGAAGAACAGTCAGTGCTCTTAACCGCTGAGCCAGCTCTCCAGCGCCAGGATCAGTAGTTTTTAGTCATTCATGAGTAACTTTATATTGAGCGCCTGTTAGGGTCAGGCTAGATGAATCGGGGAGCCTAGCTCTCACTGAAGCCATTCTGGAAGAGTCGGTCAAAAGACCTCAACTACAGACAGGAAGGGAGGCTCCTTTAAGAGGCGGAGACAAATCGGCGGAACTGTGCAACAAGGCCCCCCAGCGCGCTCGCCCGGAATCTGGAGCTACTACACTCGGAAGTGTTTTAGGCTAGCGCAGCCACGCTGCCGGAAGCTTTCCTGTTATGGGTCGCAACAAGAAGAAGAAGAAGCGAGATGGAGATGACCGGCGGCCGCGGCTCGTCCTCAGTTTCGATGAAGAGAAGCGGCGGTGAGTGGCGGGGTCGGGAGAGCTTCACCAGGCCCAGGGCGCGGCGCACGTTCACGCAGAGGGGGCCTTTCCGGTTCCGCCCCTGGACGTGCCCGAAGAACTCGGTCCGCCTGGCAGAGCAGTGCAGCCTGGTCCGTGGTCCTTGCACACGGCCGTTCCCTGTCGTTGTCCACAAACGACGAGCGAATGGGATGAGAGAGTTTTGTTTTTTTTTTTTAAAGTAAACTGTATTTTATTATTTATTTATTTGCCTTGGTGTTTGCCTGGAACTGGAACTACAGACAGTTGTTAGCTGCCATGTGGGTGCTGGGAATCGAACCCGGGTCCTCTGGAAGAGCAGACGGTGCTCTCAACTGCTGAGCCATCTCTCCAGCCCCCGAGAGAGGTTTATATTCATTCATTCACTCAAACTGTATCCCAGCCAAGCTTGGGACCTGGAGGCTGAACCTCTGCGCTTCGGTGGATAAATGGCACGTTGTAGTGGGTCTGCGAGAATCCTCATGCAGCGCACCAAACGAAACTGTAATTGCCAGACCCGGTGGTGTAGACCTGTAATCCTAGCCACCCTGGATGCTGAGGCAGGAGAATTGCAAAGTCAAGGGCTACAGAGAGACTTCAAGACCAGTCTAGGCATTTGGGCGTTTTATTGAGTCCCAGTCTTTAAAGCAGTATACACTAATTAGTTTAGGTCTAATCCTCCAGTAAAACAATGATGTCAAAACATAGAGGTCAGATATTGGGGGAAGCAGGAGTCAGGAAGGTTGTCGATACCCCTAGGTCCCACCCCGTTGGTGGATGTAGGGGTCAGGTGTCATTAAGGACTCGATGTGGGTTGGTTCACTGAAAGAGTTTGGGGGTCTAGGTGAAACCATTCTTGGGAAGCCCAACTAGAGGTGACTCCTACCGATGTGGAAGCAGCCCCCACCTGCTCTGTGTCTCGGCCACCTGACATTGTGTGTACCCACAAAGGACTGAAGTAGATGCCATGGAGAAAGGGGGGGGCAGCATTCTGTCACACATTGTATAGTGATGTTGTGGTCAATAATGGAGCGTGTGGGAGCTGGAGAGATGGCTCAGAGGTTAAGAACACTGACTGCTCTTCCAGAGGTCCTGAGTTCATTTCCCAGCAACCACATGGTGGCTCACAACCATCTATGATGACATCTGGTACCCTCTGTTGTATACTGTATACATGATAAATAAATCTTTTTTTAAAAAAATGGAGCATGTAATGAGACTGTGGCTTACAGCATAGGTGTGGTAGATTAGACCACCTAGGATGATGTAAGGTATACTGTTATGGTCCAGCCAGGACTAGCAGCTCATTTCTTGTTAAGGTACCCTTATTATTGAATGACTCATAACTGTTCTCTGTGACTTTGGATAATCTTCCTAGTCTCCTGCAGTGTTATCTGTAAAGTGAGGCAGGCTGTTGAGAGGTAGAGTGGGTTAGTACATGGTGGAGCCAGCCCTTACAGCACTGAGAGTTTCTCTAGAACCTTGTTTTCTCTCAGCTCCTCCTGACTCTCCCCTGCTTCCTTCCTACAGGGAGTACCTCACAGGCTTCCACAAACGGAAGGTGGAGCGGAAGAAAGTGGCCATTGAGGAGCTAAAGCATCGGCTGAAGCAGGAGCAGAAGAAGCTCCGGGAAGAGGTGCAGAGGCGGGTTGGGGACTGGAGGGGTGCGGCCCAACTCCCAGGGGAGGGTCAGGGTTGGATGGGTCTGGTGGAGGCAGCCCCGTGGTGTAGCGGAGGGTGTGTGAGCATGACTGGAGCTGTTCGTACAAGCAGACTCTTGGGGTGTGCAAATGATGAGTCTCCTCTTAAGCTTGTTCTATGAGCCATGGTGTCACACCATGGATGTGAACAGAGTGATGTCTGGGTTGGACTGAACAGTTGTTCTCACTGTGTTCATTTCCGTTTTAAAAAAACTCTTGGCAAAAAGCAACTTAAGGGGGAAGGAGTTTATTCTGGCTTTCGGTTCTAGGCACAGTCCACTGTGCAGAGGGAATCAAGGTGCCAGGAGCCTGGATGAGCTGGTCCCCTCACATCTACAATCAGGAAGTAGAGTGATGAACGGGGGTTCAGCTCTTTCTCTACCTAATACAGCTCAGGAACCCAGCCAGGGAATGGCACCACCCTTGATGGGTGGGTCATTCCACCTCAAGCTAGTATCCCATAGGCATGCTCAGAGGCCCGCCTCCCATGCCATCCTAGATTCTGTTAGGTTAAGGGTTAACAGCATCACATTCTCCCATTTGACCTCAGCGCCACCAGGAATACCTCAAGATGCTGGCGGAAAGGGAGGAGGCTCTAGGTAAGTCCCTGCCCAGGTCAAATGTGGATGGCATCTAGTGAACCTGGGGATAAGGAAGGATGGGGAGAAAGCTGGGCACAGGGTGGTGTTGTTAGCCATAGATATTTTGGTGCTGTAGGGGCCAAGGGTAGTCTAGGTACAAGTGAATCAGAGACCAGGGAACCCAAACCACATGGTAAATTGAGGCTGAGCAGAGAGTTTGGGGGGGTGGTGGATGGAACGGCTCTTGCTGTCACTCAGTTTCTTGAAAGCAGGGACACAAAGGGATGAGAGGATCATTTCCAGCACTTACCTGTGGTTGGGACCCTGGACCACTTTATAAATGCAGGAGCAGAGGATAGGTAGGAGGAAATAGGGCTGGAGAGATGGCTCAGCAGTTAAGAGCACCCTCTGCTCTTCCAGAGGACCCGGGTTCAATTCCCAGCACCCACATGGCAGCTAACAACTGTCTGTAGTTCCAGTTCCAGGTAGGAGGAAATACAGGGAAGGAATGGCTGACTCTAGAAAAGCACACCGTGTGTCAGTCCCCATCCCTCCAGGGCTAGCGGGGAGGCTGGAGCCTTGTGGCTGAGCCAGGGCTGAGGACTTGTGCTCACCTTGCAGAGGAAGCAGATGAGCTGGAGCAACTGGTGACAGCCAAGACAGAGTCGGTGCAATATGACCACCCCAATCACACTGTCACCGTGACCACCATCAGTGACCTGGACCTCTCGGGGGCCCGGCTGCTAGGTCTGCCCCTGCCTGAGGTAAGTCCCAAGGCAGCCCTGAGGAAGAAAGTGTAGATTGGTTTGGGGGGATGCTTAGTGCTTGTCCATGTCAAGGCTCTCCTACTAGAAATGTTCCCCTGGCAGCTTTCTTCTATGTCTTAGCTCATCAATCAGTTGAGTGTTGCCATGGTAGACCTGCCTGGGTATGGGGGTGTGTAACCATGAGGATGCAGGGGTGAGGCCCTGTGAGGCTCTTGGTTCTGAGCCCAGCTATACTCAGCAACCACTTACAGGGACTATAGTCCTGCATGATGAGCAGCATACTGCAGCATATGTGTGCAGGCCCAGTGAGTTTGTAATGTGGGTTGTGCATCCTCAGTAACGTGTTCAATAACTGAAAATAACAGCATCCCAGTAAGTGGAAGAAAATCCCTGTTCCATTTAAAGTTGTGCCTGTGGCTTGTGTAGGAATGTCTCTATCAGAGTCTCTTCAGGTCTACAAATGTTTGAGTCCCGAATAAAATGCTGTGATATTTTTGTAGAGCCGATGCAGTTTCTCCCTTGTCCTGTAATCATTTCTTAGGTGCTTAGAAAACTGAATGCCAGGCCAGGGGGTTGGCTTAGGGGTAAAGGTGTTTCCACAGCCTGAGTTCAGTCTCTAGAGCTCCACATGGTGGAAAGAGCTGGCTCCTCTGACCTCCTGCACACACGCTGGGGTATGCACATCACATACACCCAACACAGGCACACTAAATAACACAAAACCAGAATCTGAACACCCTGTAAGTCCTAAGTTATTACAGTGCAGTGTTCAAAGACTAGAGTGAGTGGGTCCTGGAGAGATGATGCAGTGGTTAAGATCACTTTCTGCTCTTGTAGAAGACCCAGGTTCAATTCCCAGTGCCCACGTGGTGACTCACAATTCCAGGTCCAGGAAATCTGACGTCTCTTCTGACCTCTGCAAGCACCAGGCATGCATGTGGTATACAGATATACAAGCAAGCAATATATTCATGTGCATCAAATAGATCTGAGAATCTAAAATAATTTTTTTTTTAAATGACCCTATTTCCTTCCAGATGTTTTACTTCTTTTCATCTGCAGCTGGTCAGCTCCAACTGCTCAGAGAGTTACAGTATATAGTGCATTTCTGGGCTGAGGATGCAGCCTGCTCAGAATGTGAGAATGTCTAGTCCCCAACCTCATGAAAACAATAGAACAGAATCCCACACGTTTCCGAGGGCCAGGCCTAGAAGCACAGAAGGGAGACAAAGGCAGGGGGATTGTTAGTTCAAGGCCAGCCTGGGCTCCTATCTCAAAGGGAGAACGTTCCTCCTCTGAGCTACAGTGTCTACGTCCTGGAAGGCCACAGCCTGACTTCCTCTTCCCTGCTTTGTTGTTGTGTTTGTCCTTTTGCTTTTTTAAAGATTTATTTATTTATTATGTATACAGTATACAGAAGAGGGCACCAGATTTCCTTACAGATGGTTGTGAGCTACCAGATGTGGTTACTGGGAATTGAACTCTTGAAGAACAGTCAGTGCTCTTAACCTCTGAGCCATCTCTCCAGCCCCTGCTTGTTTGTTTATCAAGACAGGGTTTCTCTGTGTATCCCTGGCTGTCCTGGAACTAACTCTGTAGACCAGGCTGACCTCGAACTCAGAGATCCGCCTGCCTCTGCCTCCTGAGTGCTGGGATTAAAGGTGTGCATCACCACCACCCTGGCATGCTTGCCCTTCTCTAAGGCCTGGCACAGTGTCTTGTCATTTTGCTGACGTCGGTATCGGTGTTTGAAGCAGGCTGATTTTGTCATTCTGGTTCTCACACAGTGTCCTAGTTTCTTTTCTGCTAATGTGACAAGCACTATAATCAGAACAACTTAGGGAAGGAAGGGGCGTATTCACCTTATACTTCCAGGTCATAGTTCATCGGAGAAGGAAGTCAGGTCAGAAACTCAACACAGGAGCCAGAGGTAGAAACCATAATCCTGCTTGCTTACTCTCTGACCCGCTCACTAGTTCACACTTAGCTCTTTTATACAGCCCAGGACCACCTGCCTCAGGAATGGTGCTGCCCATAGACCAGTGTAAATTGTTCTAGGCAATTTCTCAATTGAGGCTTTTCTCAGATGACTCTAGGGTGTGTTAAATCGACAATTATGGCTGAACAGTGCACCTCTGCCCAGAGCCTTCTCTGCACCTCGCTCAGGCCTGTAAGGAAGGTGGTCAGACTTCTGTGCCAGAGTTAGGAAGGACTGCTCAGGATGTCCATCCACTCCTGTCACAGTCCCTGTCCTTTGTTTCTCAGCAAGGAGACCTGGACGGGTCGCAGGAGGAGGTGTCATCTGTGGAGAAGCCCACAAAGGCCTTGCCCAGGAAGTCCAAAGATCCCCTGCTCTCTCAGCGGTGAGCTCTGGCTTGCAGTTCCTGGGTCCTGTTCCTGTCCGGCACTAGTGGCCAGGCCTGTGGGTGGGGGCCGTCAGGCTCTGTGGAGCCAGACCAGGCAGAGTCTGAAAAGTCTTTGGAGCTGCCCAGCTTCTCATCCATGAGTCAGTGGCCACTACCCAGCCTTCCACTATTGCCTGAGGCTCAAGGGTGAGCCAAGGCCCTGACCTCACCTGCCTCTACTTTTCCCCTAGCATCTCCTCCCTCACAGCCACGCTGCATGCACACAGTCGGAAGAAGGTCAAGAAGAAACACCCTCAGCGGGCTCAGGACTCTGCCAAGAAGCCTCCCAGTACCACTCGGACCAGCAAGACCCAGCGCCGCCGTCGGATGACTGGGAAAGCCAGGCACAGCGGGGAGTGAGCCTGCGAGAACCCCAGCCAAAGTCCTTGGCTGTCCCTGTAACCCAGCTCTGCAGAGGAGTCACTGCAGCAGCCTACGCCTGGAAACCAGGACTTCTCCAGCCTGGGGCCATCCTTGCTTAGGAACTACCCTGGGGTTTGAGCCAGGAAGGAATGGGCTTCCTGGATAGAGGCCTGGCCCCAGAAGTCTGCAGAGCAGCATCAGGGTTTCCTCACAAATGTACATCCACCTGGGACTCAACTGTCTTTGAAACCCCTCACGTTTGTGTTGTGATTTGTCCTGGCTTTGATGCTGTGCACCAAAGTTGACTTCTGGGTGGTAGGAATGGTCAGGGGTCCATCTTGCACCTCTAGGTTTTTCTGAGGGTTTTTCAAAGTTATGTCACATCTGGGTCCCTAGTCACAGCTGGAGACCAGCATGTCCCCTGTAGAATCCAGAGCTGTTGCCTCTGGTGGCATATGGTAATACTGCACCAAGGAGGCTGAGGCAGCAGACTCAACTCACGGTCCTCTTCAGCTTCAGAGAGTTTTATGCCATCTTGGACCAGCAATCAGGTGGTGTCTGAAGACAGGGGTAGAGTCAGAGGCCACATCCAGAGAGGGATGGAAGCTCTTCTCAGGGCCTTTCCTGGGGGCTGGCGTGGCCTGGACTCAGCCCCTTCCCACCTTCCCTGCCCTGTCTGCTTTGGGAGTGCTGACTACCTGTTTGGCTATCGCTGAGTGCCTGGGCCTCATTCCCTAGAGCACTGAGCAGGTCTGCAAACCAGGAGATGCAGGGATTTGGTCCCTGCATGAGCCTCAAGCAGTTCCATCCTGCTGGGTGCTTTTCCGTGTGAGCCTCCTTCAGAGCCACCTTGAGGCTGGAGCGTGAGTTGTATAGGATGCTCTACCATGCTGGGCTCACACTCATGGCTCACAGCATCACAACATGTCTCTGTCTCATCAACAGAGATGTCTGCCTCCAACCCCTTTCTCTGGTGATGTGAAGTCATTTTCTTTGCCCTTTTTTTTTTTTAATTACTTATGTATTATGTATACAGTACACAGAAGAGGGCACCAGATGTCATCGTAGATGGTTCTGAGCCACCATGTGGTTGCTGGGAATTGAACTCAGGTCCTCTGGAAGAACAGTCAGCGCTCTCAACCTCTGAGCCATCTCTCCAGCTCCCGTGAAGTCATTTTCAACGTACATTGGGAGTTCACAAGAAATGAAATGCCACCCACCTTTTCCTGTGTGTCATTGGTTTTTCTAGCTGACTAAGGAAATTGGGTCAGAAATTTGGCCTCAGATCAGGGAGGCAGAGTCAGAACCCTCTGGAAAACTCGTGTCTTCTCCCTGGACACCCATATGTATAGGCACCCCCTATGTATTCCCTCTCTCCACCCAGGGCAGATCTGGGTCTCTGGGGACTTCATCAAGGGTAGTGAGGGGAGCTGGCCTGGTGACACACCCCTCTAACCCTAGCCCTTGGAAGCAGAAGAGGGACGGTTGCTGTAAGGTCTAGCCTAGTGAAGACGGAGGTCTAGCCTAGCCAGGCTTAGCCAGCCTCAAAAAAAAAAAAAAAAAAAAGTAAACGCTGGAAAAGAAATGCTGGAGTTTTTAGACATGCATGTACATGTTTGCAGCCCCAGCAGCCTAGGTAAGAGACCCCAGTTGTAGGCCAGTTTGGGCTAGCTGCATGGCAGGACTTAGCACAGCGAGGCTCAGCTCCATACATATCAGAACTTCACTACGAGTTCCTGTAGTGAGGACTCTCAGGCTGACAACAAGAAAGTTACCAGCCTGGAGCTGGGAAGGCGAAGGCTGGCGGTCGCTTTTAGATCTTCCTTTTTTCCTTTTTTTTTTTTTTTGACAGTTTTGCCTCATAACCCAAGACAGTTTGAGCCATAGCCATATCTGAGTTTCAGCTGGCAGAGAAGAGGAAGGGATGGAGGACATAATCCTCCTTTTCTTTTCTTTCTTTCTTTTTTTTTTTTTTTTAAAAAAAACTTTATCTATTTATTTGCCTTGGTGTTTGCCTGGAACTGGAACTACAGACAGTTGTTAGCTGCCATGTGGGTGCTGGGAATCGAACCCGGGTCCTCTGGAAGAGCAGATGGTGCCCTTAACCACTGAGCCATCTCTCCAGCCCCTAATCCTCCTTTTCAAAACCTGTACATTGCTGTGTTTGGTTGGCTGAAGAAAGCCCTGGGCAGGGGAGGAGGGTGCTCCCTGCTTGGAGAGAAGCTTCTGCCTGGCTATTCTGGGAAGACAAGTGCCCGGAGGAGAACTAGAGGTTGATCTGCTCTCAGAGGGAAGGAGGATTGGGAGACAGCAGCAGACTCTTCCCCAGGGAGAGCTGTGGGGAGGTTGGCCAGCAGCACAGAGCTAATGGTTCCCAGCTGGCCCTGTGCTGGGACAATAGGCTGTGACTCAGTCCGGGGAACGCAGCCAGCCCGGACACTCCAGAGCAGGACAAGGGCACTGGAGAAGGCTTCAGCAAAGACATCGCCCCTTGATCTGGCTGGAGAGGCTCTTCCTAAGTGGGGTGACAGGAGAGGATGGTGTGTGATTCAAGGTCCCTGAGGATTATGGGTCTGGAGAGGAAGGAATCTCACCCAGGCTGACCCGAGTCAGGGTCAGGCTTTATTTAGAGGCCCCCTGGTGGCAGCCAGGGTGTGTGCAGGCAGATCTGAGCGCTCCCCTCACCCCCACACAGAAACCAGGGAGAGGCAGGGGGCTCCCCCTGCAGGCCTTTGTTCTCCGGGCATTTTCAGGCAGGCCACTCGCTAGGTTCAGGACACTGCAGAAAGGTGGTGAGCGAGGCAGCTTCAGAGCCATGAGCATGTGGTTGGGGCTCTGAGGAGGGACCCGAGGAGAGGCAGTAACTACCATCAGTGGCAAAGACAAGCCCACCAAGCTGGATGAACCTAAAGAAATAAAGGCCGGGGCTGGAGAGATGGCTCAGCGGTTAAGAGCACTGTCTGCTCTTCCAGAGGACCCGGGTTCGATTCCCAGCACCCACATGGCAGCTAACAACTGTCTGTAGTTCCAGATCCAGGCAAAACACCAAGGCAAATAAATAAAGTTTAAACAAAAAAGAAAAGAAATAAAGGCCAAGATCCAGGGCCTCCCCTTCAGAGGGTGTCACAGGAAGGGGGTGTTCCTGAGGTGAATGACAACCCATGAAGATCTGAGTCCTGCCCAGGATCTCAGCTGAGAGTTTTTGCTCCAAGCTGGGGTAGTAGAGAGGCCTTTGGAATAAATGAAACTAAGACACATCTACCTGTGTAGAATTTGAGCCATCACAAGGCAATGAAAATCTGTGAGTCACCATTTCATAGAGCACAGAAGACCTCAGGCTCAGTGGCTTTAGTCACCGTGCTGAAAGCCACCTTGATTGCAAAGCAACATTTGTGTTTTCTCAGACGTAAGCAAGCTTCCATCACCATGGTTTGATTTTGCCACCATGCTGGGAAAGGTATCCCCTTGAACTGTGAGCTGAAATCAGTGTTCACTCGTTTTCACTCTGTTTTCCTAGATAAGTAAACAGGTGAAATCAAGCCTGACTATCCCAGGGTCACTGCAGGACAGCCCTGGCTGCAGCCAGCTCTGATGACCCCAGTAAAGGTCATCTGACCTGTTCTGCTCTGCCAGATAGTCATCTCTGCTCACCCAGGCTCTGAACCCTCCATTGCCCATGGGAGAAAGGGCTGGGTGCTCCTCGCCCTTGCCAGGTGAAGACACAGGTTCTGGGCTAGAACAGAGTCATGGCACTCTCCAGATCTCCAAGGGGTCTCAGCCAGGGCCACGACCCAAGCAAAGGCCCAGTCAAGACCCAACAGGTAGATGTATGTCTTAATTTCATTTGTTGCTGTGATAAAAGACCTTGACAAGGGGCTGGAGAAATGGCTCAGCAGTTAAGAGCACTGGCTGTGGTTGCGCTTCTGGAGGACCAGGGTTCAATTCCCGACACCCAAATGACAGCTCACAACTATAACTGTCCAAGGGAACCGACATCCTCACACAGACATACATACAGGAAAAACCCTGATGCTCATACGTAGGAATAAATCATTTTAAAAATGGTGCTCCAAGTGATTAGGGTACTGGCATCTCAAACCAGGAAGCCTGGTCACTTTGGAGAGGCTTAAAACAAAAAAAACCTAACTAAAAGCAACTTTTGGAAGACGGGATTTATTTATCTATTTTAACTCACAGTTCCAGATTACAGTCTGGAGTCAAGGCAGGGAGGTGAGGCAGTTATTCACATCACATCTGGTCAAGAGCAGAGAGGGTGTATGGATGCTGATTTGTGCTCAGCTCTCTCCTTACATCACTGCAGTCCAGGATCCTCTGTCTAGGGAATGCTGCTGTCCACAGTGAGTCTATCTGCCTCAACAGTAATCAAGACAACCCCTAACAGATGTGTCAACAGACCATCCTGTTTTAGGCAGCTCTTCATTGAGACTTTACACATGATTGCAGATTGTGAAAAGTTGATTAAAACTAACCATTGTATCACTTAAGTCTGAAGACCTGAGTTATATCCCCAGAACCAATAGTTGTACAAGACTATTTTGTAAGACAAATTCTTGCCATCTTTTTTAAAATTTTTTTTTTAATTTTTTTTTGATTTATTTATTATGCATACAGTTTTACAGAAGAGGGTGCCAGACCTCATCATAGATGGTTGTGAGCCACCATGTGGTTTTGCTGGGAATTGAACTCAGGACCTCTGGAAGAATAGTCAGTGCTCTTAACCTCTGAGCCATCTCTCCAGCCCCTCTTGCCATCTTTTAAGTAATAATAATAATTATTATTTTGGGCTGGAGAGATGGCTCAGCGGTTAAGAGTACTGACTGTTCTTTCAGAGGACCTGAATTCGATTCCCAGCATCCACATGGCAGCTAACAACTGTCTGTAATTCCAAGATCTGACACCCTTACATAGTTGTACATGCAGGCAGAACACCTATGCACATAAAATGAAAATAAATAAATTATTTAAAAAAATAATTATTATTTTATGTTTTCTCAAGACAGGGTTTCTCTGTGGCCCTAGCTGTCTTGAAACTCTCTCTGTAGACCAAGTTGGTCTCAAACTTATAGAGATCCACCACCTCTGCCTCAAGTGTACTGGGGTTAAATGCATCTACCAGGGGCTGAAGAGATGGCTCAGTGGCTAGGAGCACCGGTTGCTCTCCCCGGGAACCTGGGTTTAATTCCTAGCACCCACATGGCAGCTCACAACTTTCTCTAATTTCCAGGAGATATGACACCTTCATATATGCACATAAAAGAAAGTTAATTTAAAAAAAAAAAGCATGAGCTGCCACTACCACCCAGCTTAAATTATTTTTAAAACATGTCTTGTGAACATTTTGCCTGCATGTATATAAGTGTACCAGATTTTTGAGCTATGTGGGTACTGGGAACCAAACTCAGGTCCTCTGTAAGAGCAGCAAGTGCTCTTTTTTTTTTTTTTTTTAAGATTTATTTATCATGTATACAGCATACAGAAGAGGGCACCAGATCTCATTACAGATGGTTGTGAGCCACCATATGGATGCTGGGAATTGAACTCAGGACATCTGGAAGAACAGTCAGTGCTCTTAACCTCTGAGCCATCTCTCCAGCCCAGCAAGTGCTCTTAACTGCTGCCATTTCTCCAGCCTATAAGAGTTCTTCTGGACCTGTTTATAAAATATCACATGCTCGCTTCGGCAGCACATATACTAAAATTGAAATGATACAGAGAAGGTTAGCATGGCCCCTGCGCAAGGATGCCACTCGAACTCTTGAGGCATCCCATATTTTTCTTATATTTGTGCTTGTTCTTGGGCTTAAAGGGAGGTGTTTTAGTTTCCCCTATCTTTTAAGCTGTTAACAAGTTTTATTGCACTTTGAATAAAATTCTTGCATCCCCCCCCACAAAAAAAAATCACAACTGAGCCTACTGTTTACCTTCCTCAGAGAAGAGGAAACAGAGAATCATGGAACCCTTACCCGAGCATGCCAACCCTCCCAATCAGATGTATGCAATTCCACTCTAATGGTGTGTGGCCTCAGTCTTGTGGGGAACAAGCTAGAGACTACAGTTGAGGCAGAACTGGGGGATTTCTATCTCCGCAGCTCTGGGGAAGCCATAATCCCTCCCTGTAGAGACACCTCAGCACAGCCTTGTGGGAGACACTAACATTGCTGTAACTCCTCACCTTTGCTCTATAAGGAAGCCCAGGAGACTCATCGGTTGGTTTCCCAGAGGGAAGGGTGGTGGGATAGTACCTTGGCTTGTTGTTGGGCCCTTAGGAGGATGGGCAGACACTGTTTATACCTTCTTCTGGAAAGGACTTTTAGCAAACATTCTACAAAGTTGCCTTGGTCTTCCATGAAGGTGCCCTTCACATGTCATACAATAATGCAATCAAATTAAGTCGGTATAAAAACCAGCAAGTCCAGAGCTCAAGTAGGGGACAAGAGGGTCAATAGTGACAGGGTGACTGCCCTGACTGCCTCCACAGTGGCCTCAGCCGAATCCTCTGAACAGCTCACAGAGACCTGGGATGTGGCTCCTACACAGGCTTCTTCTTCTTTCTTCTTCTTCCACAATGAAGGCTGGAGACTCTGGGCAGTTCACTAGGGTTTGACTTCCCTCTGCTAGGATGAGGATGAGGAGGCCTGTGTGGTCTCTGTGTCCCAGGCAGCATGGGAGGGCACAAATATGGAAGGAGATGGTGGCTTCATTCCTGGCTGCCATCTCCTGGATTGCTCCACCATCCTCCTCACCCACCCCGATAGGAGAGTCCTCTTCCCATAGTTCTCTTTGCTCTTGGGCAAACACTCCAAGGCTAAATGCTCACTCATGGTGCTCACCTCTCCTGCTTTCTGCTCCAGGTCCTGCTGTCCTTCAGCCTGCGACCTATCGGGACCCACAGGCTCACTCCCTCTGCATCTCTGCTTAGATGCATGATCCACTTCTCACAGACCTCCCTGGTGACCTTCTTGGACACCCACTGCTCAGCCCTCATATGTCACTCCCTACTCTGTTCCCTTTTCCCCATGCACTAGCCAGCTCAGCTATACTTTGTCTATTCCTCTTGTCTGGCTCTGTTTCCCTCCACTATCCAAACGCACAAAAGCAGCGCATGGGTCTTTTGTTCTTTGATGAGCCCTCAGCAAACATGGCTGACAAAGGGCTCCATAAATATTGAATGTACTGGATTGTCAGGCATGCCACCTTCCGGTGGTTCTAGGTTGAGTTACCTGGTAGGGGCAGAAGGCTGGGGCCATGCTCAGTTCTAACTCAGTTGAAATACCCATTCCATCCCGGGCTCAGAGAAGTCAAGAAACTGTCTCAGGATCACCCAGCTAAGAAGTGCTAGAGGCTGACCTTGAACCCAGGTCTCACCTGTCTTACTTATAGAAAACCAAGGAGGAAGCCCATTCATGCTGGGCCAGGATGGCATGTTCAGGGTTTCACTTCTGCCCTCACTTGGGAAGTATTCACATTTTATTCATGCTTGATTTTCTGAGCACTTCACCAGACACAGGTGAATAAGAGAATTAGCAAATGGGGATGTTCCACAGTGGCCTCGGAGTCAGACATCCCAAGATTTTTGTTGCTGTATGTAGAGGCCTGGCTTAGGAGCCGATATGTAACCAGTGCTCAATAGATCTTAACTTGGAAAGTTGGGGTGGGGCTGATTGCCTGGAACTGGAACTACAGACAGTTGTTAGCTGCCATGTGGGTGCTGGGAATCGAACCCCGGGTCCTCTGGAAGAGCAGACGGCGCTCTTAACTGCTGAGCCACCTCTCCAGCCGGCAGATGGTGCTCTTAACCGCTGAGCCATCTCTTCAGCCCCGGGGCTGTATATTTTATGAGTGAGACCAGGTCAGTGTTCAAATGGAGGTGAAAATCTCTGAGCCAGGATGCTCTGTGATCCCTGAGACTGTGACTGCAGTATCTAGAGTGATGTGATGCTGGTACTGTATTCCATTCATATTTACTAGCTGTCTGAACTGTTCTGCTTCAACAAATCATTTGGTTGGTTGTTTTCAGGCTTTGATGTTTCTGCTTTTGTTTGACAGGGTCTCATCAGCCTCCAACTGATTCTGTAGTCAAATCTGGTTTTGACATCCGGATCTCCTCTCTCTCCTCCTCTTTCTTCCTTCATTTTTTCTTTCTTTCTTTCTTGAGATGGGGTTTCTCTGTATAGCCTTATCTGTCCTAGAACTCACTCTGTAGACCAGGCTGGCCTCGAATTCATAGAAATCCACCTGCCTCTGTCTCCTGAGAGCTAGGGTTAAATAAAGGTGTGCGCCATCATCGCCTGGACTTCCTTCTGATTTTCTTGCCTTCACTTCCAGATCTCTGCTTCCACCGTCCCCACCTCCCAAAGGCCGGGCCTACAGATGTCCATTACCAGCCTCTCTCTCGTTTTGCTTTCTGGGAGTATCTCACTTTTGCAACCATTCTCCTGCTTCAGATTTTCAAATGCTAGACAACATGTGCTAGACGCACTTTGTACTTTCTACGTATGCATTAGTGCTTTTTGAAGACCTTAGCTAAAACAAGCCAACGGGAAAGAGACTAGAGGCCACTGGACTAGCTTAGGACACATAGGGACCGGACTGGGCCAGGCTGTGGGTAGCTCAGACAAGAAAAAACGTGCTGTGCAACCCGCGCTCCAGGGCGGCTGGGCACCGCCCGCCTCTGCCCCGCCCCTAGTACTTGCTGGGTCCAATCGTACACTGATCATGTAAATGAAACTCTGAGGGCGAGCCTATTGGAGTGCGGCGGGGGTGTGGTCTTACACACACCGCCTGGGCAGCGTTTTTGATTCATTGTTAAAATAGAGATTGTGACCCCGGCATTAGCACCTTTACTGCCCGGTGAGTGGAAACCCGAGCCCGAGATCAGAACGCCTCGGGATAGCGGAACCCAGCGGGCTGGAGGGGGAAGCCGGGGGAGGGAGGCTGAGGACTCCGGGGAAATTGACCCGCTGCAGGAAGTGGGCACAGGGTCCATTCTCTGTGTGCAGAAGCTCAAAGGTTTTTTTTTTGTGGTTACATTCTTACCATCTAAGGTGTATTTTGGGGAAGATTTCTGCCGGTTGGTTGCGGGTCGTAAAGGAAACTGGAGTCACAAAGACCACATGAGCAGTCCTTGTCTCGCCCTCTCCCTGGAAAAGGAGTCACGTTCTTCATCCAAGATGATGCTCCTCTTGGTGGCTGGACCAAGAAAGAACAGCCCAGGTTGGTGGGGAGCACATTCATCCATCCACCATACAGCAGGGCAGAGAGATGGTCCCCCAGGGAGGAACCTAAGCCCCATGGATACTTCTGTAGGGGCTTTACTCTGCAAGAGAAAGACCTGGAGCCCCAGGCGAGGACCCGAAATTCCTCAGCTCAGCTGAGATTGGCAACAAAGGTTTGATTCCCCAAAGCTCTGTGTTATCAAGTAGGTCAGATATGAGATGACCGGTGGTGTCCTGAGGCACTTGGGCTTTGGCTGATGCTGGATTCCTCCTTACCAATATGCTTCTAGGCTGTGGTTGGCTGAGAGGGCATCAGTCTCCTGACTGAGTCACTTCTAGGTTTTGGATATTGTCACCTCTAGAGTAGAAAGGCTGGACCTGGGTCATGACCGCCAGCTAGGATGGAGCAGTTGCCTAACACCTGCCAAGATTTGAATTTGATCTTCAGAACTGGAGAGGGGTGGAGTGGGCGAGGAGACTGGCAAGCTCAGTCACATCTGTGCTTTGTGACCTTAGGTGGCTGTTCACTTTTGTCTAAGATTTGTCCTCAAGTCTGAAAATGCCTGGCCAGCCCTTTGCATAACTGTGTTTGCCAGGGGAGCTGAATGGCTTGGATCACAGGGAGCTGGATGGCCTGGCAGTGTGATCCAGCACTCTCAAGTTCACCTCTGAAATGTAGGGGACAGACCAAGAGCTTCCAGCTGGACCAGTGCCACTTGTGTGTTGGGGAACCTCTCTGGGATTTGATTACCTTCTCTGAAGCTGATGTTAACTTTAGCTAACAGGGAAGCTGTGGGTTTTTAAAGCTAGACACTGTGGGATGAGCTAGGGGATTCTCTACCAGGCACTGGAGATTCTAACCGGATAGACCAGCAGAGAAAACAGAATGATGGAGGTTTTGTTGTTGTTGACATCTTTATTTGCTGTGTGTGCATGTGTCTACATGTTTGTGTATGTGTACATATGTGTGGACACATGTAGAGGAAAAAAGATGATACTAGGGTTTCTTTCTTTTTTATGTATATGAGTACTTTATCTGCATGTACACCTGCATGCTAGACAATAGCGTCAGATCTCAGTACAGACAGACAGTTGTGAGCCACCATGTGATTGCTGGGAATTGAACTCAGGTCCCCTGGAAAAGTAGCCAGTGCTCTTAACCTCTGAGCCATCTCAATAGCTCTGTTTGTTTGGGTTTTTTCTTTTCTTTTCTTTTTAATGGGAATTGGTGTTTTGCCTGCATGTATAACTGTGTAAGGGTGTCAGATCTTGGAATTATAGACAGTTGTTAGCTGCCATGTGGATGCTGGGAATTGAACTCAGGACCTCTGGAAGAACAGTCAGTGCTCTTAACCACTGAGCCATCTCTCCAGCCCTTCTTTTGTTTTTTCCTTTTTTTAAAAAACTTTATTTATTTATTTATTTGCCTTGGTGTTTGCCTGGAAGTGGAACTACAGACAGTTGTTAGCTGCCATGTGGGTGCTGGGAATCGAACCCGGGTCCTCTGGAAGAGCAGACGGTGCTCTTAACCGCTGAGCCATCTTTCCAGCCCCCTGAGTTTCTTTTTTAATCACTGTTTACCTTATTTTTTGGAGACAGGATCTCACCAAGCCTAGATTGGCTGGCCACTGAGCACCAACGAACACACCCCCCTTCAACTCCCTAACACATAACATCCTACTTGGGTGGTGGGTGTTCAGACAGAAGTCCTTGTGCTTGTTGGCAGCTCTTTGTTTTGTTGTTTTTGTTTGTCAAGAGATGCCTACACTGATCTCAGATTTGCACACTCACAAGGTGATTAGCTGGGACCAGGGTGCACATCACTACCTATGGCTGGAAACTTGCCTTTGTTATTGATTTGAGTTTGTTGGTTTGTTTTACCAGACAACGTTTCTCTGTGTAGCTCTGGCTATACTGGAACTCACTTTGTAGACCAGGCTGGCTTTGAACTCACAGAGATCCATCTGCCTCTGTCTCCCAAGTGCTGGGATTAAATTGCACATCATCATCACTTGGCTTTATCAGCTTTTTTTCCCCTTTCATGGAAACTTGCATTTTTATGAACAGCAAAAGGAGAGTATAATTCAAGGTCCTTGGAATGCTGGCCAATAATATTTAGTAAGGATTAAAAATCACATGTGAATGCTTGGCAGTATGTTTGGAAACTTTGTTATTGTTACTGTTGTTGAAGTTGAATACATGAACAGAAAAATGGGTAGACGGCTTTGCTGTCTTGGACAAATCAGGGCTAGGGTCTACATAGTGGCCCACCAGTTATCAGGTTCTTGTCCCCACCTAGAGAGCCAGTCACCGGATCACAGGAACTGCCTGGTGTGACTCCCCTGCTATGGAGGAAGTGGCTCTGAATGTCCCTGGTGGACCTTTTGAAGCCAGCATATCTCCCATGAGCCATTGTCTGAGCTGCTGTCACCCTGGAGAGTTCCATGGAGCAAGACACCAGGTAGGCTGGCTTTCTTTGGGGGCAGGTAGTTTGGAATGTGGGGTCAGTGATGTGTTAGGCCATGAAGTTGCAGTTGAAGAAGGATGCTTCCTCCTGAGCTGTGTGGTGCTTGTACTGTGTTAATGTTCCACACTTTGCTTTCCAGGGAGCTTGCATTTATTTATTTATTTATTAACTTACTTACTTATTTATTTTTATTTAATGCATATGTGTACTCTATTTGCCTGTGTGCCTGCATGACATGAGCTACAGGTGGACATCAGATCCCATTATAAATGGTTGTGAGCCATCATGTGGTTTCTGGGAATTGGACTCAGGACCTCTGGAAGAGCATCCAGTGCTCTTAACCACTAAGCTATCTCTGCGTCCCCTATTATTATTTTTTTAGTTTTTTTTTTTTTAGAGACAGGGTCTGACTTGTATAACCTTGGCTGTTCTGCAACTCACTATGTAGACTAGGCTGACCTCAAGCTCTCGGAGACCTATCTGCCTGACTGCCTTTTTTTTTTTTTTGAGATAGGATCTCATTATTATACAGCCCTGACTGTGTCTTGGAACTTGCTATATAGACCAGACCAGGCTGTCCTTGAGCTCAGAGGCCCCTGATCCCTGAGAACTGGAATCAAAGACTTGCACCACATACCTGACTTGCTTAAAGGCAAAAAAAATTTTTTTGAGACAAGTTTGATTGCTTATTTATTTATTTATTTATTTGTGTGTGTGTGTGTGTGTGTGTGTGTGTGTGTGTGTGTGTGTGAGTGTGTGTGAGTGTAGTCCTGGCTGTCCTGGAACTGGCTTTGTAAGCCAGGCTGGCCTTGAATTTACAGAGATCGGCCTGCCTCTGCCTCTCAAATGCTGGAATTAAAGGCATATGTCACCATCACCTGGTTTTAACAATTTTTTTTTTTTTTAGACCAGGCCTTATCTTGGCTTGTTTCTTTCTTTCTTTCTTTTTCCAATTTATTTTTAATTTATTTGGTGTTTTGCCATGGGTGTCCCCCTTGAACTGGAATTACAGACAGTTGTTAGCTGCCATGTGGGTGCTGGGAATTGAACTCAGGTCCTCTGGAGGAACAGTCAGTGCTCTTAACCACTATGCCACCTCTCCAGCTCCTTAACAATTCCTTAAAATATTTTTTTATTTTTTTGTGTATGAATGTTTTGCCTGAATGTACATCTGTTTACCTGGATATCTGTGCTTTGTGCCTGTGGAGGTCAGTAGAGGGTACCAGATTCCCTGGAACAGTAGTTAACAGATGGTTGTGAGTCACCATGTGATTGCTGAGAATTGAACCCAGGACCTCTGCAAGAGCAGCCAGTGCTCTTAACCATGGAGCCATCTCTCCGGCCCACCAATTTTTAAAATTATATTTATTGACTTGTGTGTGAGGGTACACACATGCCAGGATGCACTTGTAGAGATCACAGGACACTTTGTGGGAATCACTTTAAGCATGAGAGTCCTATCATGAGACTTAGAGGTAAGGACCGTTACCCAGTGAGCCTTCTTTCTAGCCCCATGCTTTTATGATTTTTATTTTTTAACCAAAGGCTCAACTAATCTATGCCTTGATTTGCTGTTCTTTTGTTTTGTTTTGAGACAGAGTTACCCTATGTTGCCCTGGTTGGCCCTGGAACTCATTGTGTAGACCAGGCTAGCCCCAAACTGAGAGAGAGTCCCAAATGATGGGATATAATTTTTCAATTATAATACAACAAAGCTTTTTTTTGAGGGGGGGGGAGGGAGAGTTAAAAGCTAAAAGAAGAAAAGCCAGGCATGAAGGGGTATGCCTTTGATCTCAGCAACTGGAGGCTGATATGGGAGAATTTGTATAGTTTGACCAGCTTGAGCTACTTAATGAATTCTAGGCAAGCCTGGGCTACAGAGTGAGCTCCTATCTCAAAACACAAAGCAAAACAAATAGTCATTAGACTGTTGCCTGTCAAAGGCACTGCTTTTAAATTTCCACCGTTGTGGAGGGTGCTTCCTTAGCAGGTATGAAAAGTGGTAAAGATGACTGACGCCCACCAGAGACATGTTTCCTCAGGTGTTGGAGTGTGAAAGATGAATCATTTGCTCTCACTCTGCAGTCGATGTGGGCAGATGCCAAGCTGCAGTTACACATAAACCCAGAGTGCGCTGGCATGCCCCCTGAGAAGCATGGAACCAGCCTTGCCCTCCTTCCTGTGTGCCTGTCATTTCCAGCAGGGCCTCAGATTCTTCTTAGCTTGCAGCCAGCTTCCCATTGCTGGGGAGGGGTAGAGGGTGTCTCCATTTCCTGGAGCAGGCAGGCCTGCACTGTAATTCTGCTGACCAGTTCCCGACAATGTCACCCTGGGCATCTAAGCTCTCCTGTGCCGTTCTCCGCACTGCAAAGGGCACAGCATCCCCTTACTGTGGGTGCCTGGCACGGCTTAGCCTAAAATGTACCAGGTCCCTGCCAGATGTTTGCCTCCTCTTCCCCCACTTCCTGCCCAGAAACCAAGCTTTGGGAGTTCTTCCTACGAGAACCTCTGTGCAGATGACCTTCTCTCAGCTTAAGGAGCGTGATGGCAAGCATGGACCAGAAAATTATGGACTCAGCCAGAGCCTCAGTCCCACCATTTCCCAACCAAGATTTTAGGTCAGCTTGTGTAATCATTTGGAATGAACAGTCGCTTGAACTGAGCCAGTGTTCCACTGGTTGCTAGGGCAGTGATGTTAATTGAGGCTCCACTGGTTGCTAGGGCAGTGATGTTAAATGATGCTGTCACATCAGTGGCTCCAGGGGACTGGCGGTCTAGTTAACGCCATGGACAGGAAGGAAGGAATGGTTGTCTCAGCATGGCTGTGGTCCATGCTATGAGGGAACAGAGGCTGTGAGGCCATGGGGAATGTTCTCTGAGGACCTTTAGCAGCTTGATGAAGGAAAAAAGAAGAGGGGAAGAGGTCTTGAGGCAGAAAGGACGAAGCACGTTGAAGGGCTTAAGATTGGTCTTTGCAAAAGAGAGCTATCCAGATGCTGGCTGGAGAACCAACAGCTTTTCTGACCTCAATGGACGCTGCATGAATGTGGTGCACAGGTATGCATGTAGGCAAGCAGTCATACATACAAAAATAAAATAATTTTTTAAAAAGATAGAGCTGTGTGTAGTGGTCCATACCTTTAAATCCCAGAACTTGGGAGACAGAGGCAAGTGGATCTCTTTGAAGAATTCAAAACCAGCCTGGGCTACATAGTGAGTTTTATGCCAGTCAAGGCTACAGAGACTTTGCTTAAATAAATAAAAGATGGAAAAGTATAGAGGAGGAAGACACCAGAGCAATGTCACTCTCCAGTTTCCACATGCAGACTGGAGCCTTGATCTCATCTGGCATGTGTGCTTTTGTTTTGTGGACGTGTTGAGGGCCTTCGATTGCATTTGAGCTGTCATGAGGTGACACTAAGGATTTTAAACACGAGGATGACTGAAGTGATCCAGTCTTCATTTTCAGTGTTGCTGTGATTGCTGGGCAAAGCGTGGGAGGCAGGGAGGAGAGAGGGAAATGGTGGACAGGTATAGAACCACTACAGGTAACCTTGAGACGGGGACAAAGAACCTTTCAGCCCCAGAGTCAGTTTTTACTACCATGTCCCATGCACAGAGACTTGTGCCCTTCCTGGATTTGGGTGCCAGGGTTTCCTCAGTGACCTTCCTTGTGCCTTCAGAGCTGAGCAGTTATCACTGAGGTTACAATCTGAGGTCATCATTGGAGCAAATGGGATCTGAACCCAGTGTCTCTCCCAAGCAGTAAGGTGTCCCCCATCCAGCCTCCTGGGAAAGAGGGACACAGGCTCCCATGTGTCCCCAGCCTTGCAGCTGCTCATCTCCATTTTCTGGGCCAACTCTGCTTCCTGCTCCTTGAAATTAAAAACTGACTGGGGCCCAGCAAGGTAACTTGGTGGGTAAGGGTGGTTCCAGGTCTCTGATGACCTGAGTTCAGTCCCTGGAACCCACGTGGCAAAAGGTGGGACCTGACCCTTGCAAGTTGCCTCTGACTTATACACACACTAATGATTAAAAAAAAAAAAAAAAGAAAAGAAAAAAGAAAAAAAGAAACTGGGAACCATGTGTTTGTAGTGCACACCTTTAATCCCAGCATTCAGAAGGCAGAGGTGGGCGGAGCTTGGTGAGTTCCAGGCCAGCCTGGTCTACAGAGCAAGTTTCAGGACAGCCAGGGTTGTTACACAAAGAAACCCTATCTGGAAAAAAAAAAAAAAAAGGAGGTGGGGACTCAGTGTGTAATAGCATTTTGCTACTCTTGCAGAGGACCTGAATTCAGTTCCCAGCACCCACATGGTGGCTCAGACCATTTGTAAATCAAGGTCCAGAGGATCCGACACCTTTTCTGTCCTCCATGGAAAAGTATCGAGGAGGAAGACACCAGAGCAATGTCACTCTCCAGTTTCCACATGCAGAACTATGTACTTCCTATGTACCTAACACACACACACACACACACAGTAACTCAGAAGCAGGACATTTGCCTAACATGGAGAAGTCCATGACTTCCATCTCCAACAAAACAAGTCAGGGTTTTTGCTTTTTTGTGGCATTTGTTGTTGTCGTTTGTTTTGGTTTTTGAAAACTATTTTTTTAAAACTTTATTTACTTATTTATTTGTCTTGGTGTTTACCTGAAACTGGAACTACAGACAGTTGTTAGCTGCCATGTGGGTGCTGGGAATCGAACCCGGGTCCTCTGGAAGAGCAGACGGTGCTCTTAACCGCTGAGCCATCTCTCCAGCCCCTGTTTTGGTTTTTGAGACAGGGTTTCTCTGTGTATTCCTGGCTGCCCTGGAGCTCACTCTGTAGACCATGCTGGCCTCAGACTCAGAGATCTGCCTGCCTCTGCCTCCCGAGTGCTGGCATTAAAGGAATGGATGGATCATCACTGCTCTGCTAACAAGTCAGGTTTTTATCCAGTCACCTCTTCTAGAGGCCACTCCATGATGCTCTGAGGTTAGGTCGGAGGCAGTGCTTCACCAGGGAGCCGACCTCTGCCCTTGAATGCTGCTGTGGCTGTTCTTGATATCTCTGGCTTGGTGTCTATACTGTCTACTGTCCGTCCAGATTAGTCTTCTAGCATGTCTCCAAGGAACCAAACGTAGCCAGTGCCCCACCTTGCCCCATAGGATTCTGGAATCTTGGCCCATCTGCTTCTACTTTTTATAAAGTTTTTCTTTTTTTTTAACTTTATTTATTTATTTATTTATTTGCCTTGGTGTTTGCCTGGAACTGGAACTACAGACAGTTGTGAGCTGCCATGTGGGTGCTGGGAATTGAACTCAGGTCCTCTGGAAGAGCAGACGGTGCTCTTAACCGCTGAGCCATCTCTCCAGTCCTGCTTCTACTTTTTAATCCAGAGACACAGAACACTAATAAAGGTCTATATTTGAAAGCATCACTGGCCTGAGTGGAGCAGTACAGCCCCTAGCTAGGTCCCCACCACGTCTGCCACAAGGGATGGCCTAGGTTTTGCTGCTCATGGCTTCAGCTGCTCTAGAGTATGTAGAAATGGGTCTGGCCACAGTGTCCTCTATGACCTACTGGAAATGAGTAGCTTCTTGGCATTTCCAGCTTCTGAACCCCCTGGGATCCAGACATACCTGAATCCACAGGCTGGGGATGAGGGGAGGGGAGCTGGTGGAAGCTGAGCCCTTCAGGTCACATGGTATTGAGCAAGCTATGGCCAGGTTTGGAGGTCAGGAGGATAGTTTAGGTGAGTGGGAGGGTAGGTCAGGTGGGAGGGTCTTGCCTTATGCTAGGGCCACACAGACCTTTATAATCTGTTATCATCAGCTACTCCCCCACCTGCCTTTTGAACAGTCTCTCTATGTAGCCCAGGCTGACCTTGAACCCATAATCCTCCCATCTCAGTGCTGGCATTGCAAGTGTGCATCACCAGGTCTGGCTAATTTATTTATTCTTAATTGCATTTAATATTATTCTATCAATTTAACATTTGTAAGATTCAGGCTGGAGAGATGGCTCAGCCGTTAAGAGCACTGTCTGTTCTTCCAAAGGAGCTGGGTTCGATTCCCAACATCCACATGGCAGCTAACAACTGTCTGTAATTCCAAGATCTGACACCCTTACACAGTTATACATGCAGGCAAAATACCAATTCACATAAAATAAAAATAAATATTTAAAAAAATTTCTAAGATTCTACTTAATGTTCCCTCTGCTTTTTTGTGTGTGCTTATTATTAGACAAATGTCACCTCCTGTAATTCTCCTCATGTCCCCTAGAGGGCATCTGTGGTTATCATGACAGTTTTATAGGTGACGCAATTGAGGCCAAGTCACCCAGCTAAGGTCTGGGTCACACTTGTGCCTCCTGTTCATAGACAGTAAGGCCCAGAGAGGGGGAGCCACTGAGTGAGGTCATCCAGCTGGATGGGACCCAGGTCTGTTATAGGCAGAGACTGTAACACTGACTAGACAGGAAATCAGAGCTGGGGACTGACCACTGAACATGGTCATGTGAACAGGGGGAGGGGATGGGCTAAGGGTGAAGGCAAGAACCGTGTCAGCCCTGGGTTCATACTGGGGTGGACCTTTGGAAGTGCAGGGGTTGGGTTGAGAATCTGCTCCCTTCTTCATGCCATGCTGTCCCCTGGGTAGCCAAGGCGCCAGGCCTGCTGTGGATCTGACACCTCCGGCTGCCTGGCCCTGATCAGAATCTGGCTATGGGGCAGGTGTGAAACTGAATCCTGCCTGGCTCTCTATGGCCTGGATGTGGCTGCAGTGCCCTAGCCCTTCCTTGACACAGCCTGGTATCGCTCATGGTGGCTTTCTTGAATTCTAGAGCACTTCTGCCCACCCAGGGCACTGCCTGGGCTACAGCCTCTGTCTCCGGGCTCCAGGGTCCCCAGGGAGACTCCCACCGGACCTCCTCTCAGGTGAGCCGCCAGGATCAGGTTCCCCTGGTTTCAAGTCCTGCATTGTTCTTGGCTGGGCCCCGGCTTATGAAACTGTAATGAGGGGCCCTGCTCCCGAGGCTGGCCCCTCTAAGGTTTCTGCTGCCTGGAGCATTGCAGCCACCACGGCCCAGAGTCAGGGCCCGGGAGGGCGGCAGTGGGGGGCCTGAGCCCGAGCCCCCCGGGAACGAGGGTGCTGACAGCCGCCAGCTGCCACAGCCGGAGCCCGCTGCCCAGGTAACCCGAGAGGAGGCGGGGCACGAGGTGCCCTGGCCCTGTCTCCCACCACCAGGAGAGGGCCCTGCCATTCTGGGAAGTGGAGGGAATGGGGGGTTTCTTGGAGGGGAGCAGCCGTTTCCGTTTCCCAATACCAGGTGTGGCCGTGCTGTGGCTAGTGCACTTCCAGCTTGGGGCTGCGTCCCTCTACTGTGGAGCCCCTGCCTCTACTGTAGTGGGATGGAGATAGTCCTTCCTTCTAGATCTTCCTAGATCCTTCTCATCCCTCCACCTGTAGGCCTCTTCTCCTCCAGGCCAATTCTCTCCTTCTCTCTTGTTTTCTGGCTGCAATGGTGCTTCGGGACCTTTGGTGGCGTTCCCATTCTCAAGCACGCACACATTTGTGTTTACATGATCTTGTACACATGTATGCATTGATGTAGCTGACAAGCCTGTACACATGCAATTGGGCACATATTCCTCTACAGTGCTGTACACAGGGGTTCCCAAACCACAGGTATTTACTCTCTCTCCCCCCCCCATGCACATGTACCTGTCCCTAGACCCATACATGTACACATGTGTACATATGCACTCCAGGTACCCTGCCAACTGACCAGAATTCTCAGAGTACCTGCAGCTGATGGAATGATGGAATGGCTGGTGTCTTTAGCAAGAAGATCCCGAGAGATGACTTCTAAGACACCCACCACTTCTGAGCTGGGAGGGGCTGTCTGGGGGAGGGGAAAAGGAGTCCCACGTGGGCCTAAGCTGTCTCCTCTCTCCAATGCGGGCCCAGGAGCCTCACAGCCCTTCCAGTGCCGAGGCACCTTACTGCGACCTGCCCTGCTGCCCACCGGCCCCTCAGGACCCAGTCAGCACCACCACCTGTGCTGGCCACTCTGTGGAAGGCCTTGGTCTCAGGCAGGGGCCTCAGAGGTGGGTAGAGCCCCAGGCACCAGGTATGGACTCCCTGGGGTGGGGGGGATGCTCATACCTTCCCTACATGCAACTCTTCATGATGGCAATGTCCATCTACAACAGCTAGCATGGTTCACATGGTCAGCCCACAAAGTCTGAGCACAGAGGGATCTGGCGGTGAATGTATTTCAGGGGTCCTTAGGACCCTGGAAAGCTCACATTGAGTTTCTGACCCTGACCATCCCATAATTCCATGGGGTACTTCTTATGGTTCCTGTGTACAGTTTAAAAGATTGCAGGAGTTGGGTGTGGTAGCAGATGGGTGTAATACCAGCACCCAGGAAGTGGAGACAAGAGGATTTGGAGCTCAAAGCAAGCTTAGGTTACATAGCTAGCCTCCATCCCCCAACCCCTAAAAGACTGAATGGCGCCTGCCTGACTTGGTCCTTAGGCTTTGAAATTCCCTCCAGTCCAGCCTGAATGGACCCCAAGTTCCTTACTGGAGTTCTGAGGCCTTGGGAGGGCCCGGCTTGCCATCTGCTTTGATAGACTGTGAGATCTTTGACATGCTATTTCAGCCTATGTCTTCTTACTTTTCCTGTTTGTAAAACAAGATGGGCTGAGAACGTAGCTCAGTGACAGGCGGTGTGCTAAGATCCTGGGTTTCATTTCCAATACTGCAGGAAGAAAAGAGGCTGGACCAAATCCTCATTATTTGAGGGCATACGTTCCCTTCGGGTGGGCATTATTTTAAGAGGAGAAGAAGGAGTCTCTGACTGTGTATTTCAGGTCATCTAGGACAAGTTACGAGGAATCTTTCCTGTAGGACTTTTCAGAGCATTTGATTTGCAAACCTGAATTGTGTATTTCAGGCGTGAAGGTCAGGATGTGCATAGAATGTTCCATATTTCCTTGACTACAGCTGTCTTTTATAGCCTCATCACTCCTTACTATTTTATAGGCCCGTGTGGGGGTCACTTTGGGAGTGCCGTGAGCTGTAAGCATCTTGAGTGGGGGCCATAGGGATAACTTATGTAAAATGCACTTATTTCCACAGCTCCTGCCCCTGGGACTGGTTCCTCTCTCTCCTTAACAGCCCTCATCTGCAAACTCAGCTCACCTGCTCTCTCAAGGGGTCTGGGACTCGGCTCTTTCCCAGGGCTGTGACCTTGGCCAGGCTCTTGAACTCTCAGAGCCTGGGATTTTTCATCTATATAGTGGAATTCTCTCCCTTGAAAGGCAGCTACCGTTTAGGAGGTGGCCCACATAGAACCCAGCCCAAATGCCCTCGGCACAGGCTCTTGTTCCGAGCTGCAGACCCAGGCACGGAACCAGTGTACCCACAAGTACCTGGGGGCAAGCAGGACTCAGTCCCTGACTCAGTTACCTTTTAGGGGAAAATAACTGATCTCTCTCTTCTCCCAGGGGCTGGTCTTCAACAGCAGCTCTCTCTGCAGAGGGCCTTGGAACTGCCTCAAGGAACAGGCACCAGGACCCCAAGGCAGTACCCTATCTGGAGGGCCTGGCCTGTAGTAGTTGTGACGAGGGCCCCAGCTCTGATACCAGCTCCAGCCAGGACAGCAATACCCCTCATGATACCAGCAATTCTTCCTCTGTGGTGAGCTGAAGGCCAGGTTCTGGGAGCAAGAACAGGATCATCCAGTGTCCTCAGCCCCAGAGACCTAAACCTCACAGGAGGGCTGAGCCTCTCACAGCAGAACCCTGGGCCAAGCTTGGCCTTCCCTGATGGGAGGGAGGGTTTCTGCTGGACTGCCTCAGGGTGGGTGGGAGTATTGGCAGGTGGAAGGCGATTCAATCCAATGGGAACTTCGGATGAGTCACCAGCTGGCTCAGGTCTCAGGGCTGGGAAGTAGGCATGGTGTCCAGAGCAAGCATGAGGCTGCCCCCCAGCTCTGCCCTGGCCACATGCTGCTGAGACCATGACCATTCCTGGTGTTGATTTCCAAAGGCAGAGGGAAGGGAACAGGTAGAAGCTGACAAGGGCTAGAAGCCAAGAGGGTGTCCCTATGCCATCACACTTTCAGACCTGACCCAATAGAGCCTACTCCCCAAAAGGAAATGTCAGGAAAAAATGGGCTTCCCATAAACAGCCTAGCCTGTTTACACATGGGGAGAGGTACCATGCAGAGGTCTCAATGGGTCTGAGTTCCAGCAAGGCTCTCCACCACCCTCTATGCTAGAGACTGCTGTGGTCCTGTTAGGGCAAGAAAGGAACTCAGTTGAGACCGCACAGCTGGGAAGCAATGGGCCTAGGATTTGAATCCATTTCTTCCATCAATGGGACTTTGGCCCAGATTTTGATTTCAATGTCTGTACCTCTTTCTCAAGGCTGACAGAGGTTCACCGAGTTATCACTGGCTGAGAGCCCCACTAAGGCGGCGGGTGCCCTTAAAAACCTGTTTTTCTACTCTTCCTGCTGGGATACAGTCCTCTTCCCTGCCCCAACTAATTCTTTCCTCGTTCAGCAGGACTGGGACACCATTGAGAGGCCAGGGGTGGTCCCCAGAGGGGACAGACTCAACGTGATGATCCCAAGGAGGCCTCAGGAGGGGCTGAAAGCTGATGGTCCAAAGGTCCCCAGGTCCCCAGCCAGAGGGGACACAGCAGGCCAGAGAAAGGAGGGTGAGTATTTCCTTGGTGTTCTCATGACCACGAAGTGGTGACAGCCTGGGACTCCCAAACAGCTGACTCAGCTTCCTTTGAGGGGCAGAATCTCTCCCTTTTAAAAAATTTATTTGTGGGGCTGGAGAGATGGCTCAGCGGTTGAGAGCGCCGTCTGCTCTTCCAAGGGACCCGGGTTCGGTTCCCAGCACCCACGTGGCAGCTGACAGCTGTCTGTGGTTCCAGTTCCAGGCAAACACCAAGGCAAAAATAGATAAAAAGTTTTAAAAAAAAATTATTTGTATTTTATGTGCATTGCTGTATATATGTCTATGTGGAGGTGTCATATCCCTTGGTACTGGAGTTACAGGCAGTTGTGAGCTGCCATTTGGGTGATGGGAATTGAACCCCAGGTCCTGTGGAAGAGCAATCAGTGCTCTTAAACCATTGAGTCTTTCCAGTCCCAAGGGTCCGAATCTTAATAACAGAAGTTCTTATATCATGCACTGTACTTTCTTACTTAAGGATGCTTTCTCTCAGTTAAAAGATTGGGGCCCCTAAGTTCTGTGTTCTGCCATAAACAGAATGGTAAGGCTGGGACTTCAGATCTGGCTAGACCCAGGTGTTCAGACAATAACAGATTTCTTTTCCATTCTGCTGAAGTGGCTCTAGTTTTTTTTTCTTTTTCTTTTTCCAGACAGGGTTCTTCTGTGTATCCCTGGCTGTCTTGAACTCCCTTTGTAGACCAGGCTGGCCTCAAACTCACAGAGATCCTCCTGCCTCCGCTTCCCGAGTGCTGGGATAAAAGGCGTGCACCACCACCACTAGGCATGGCTTTGTCCTTAGTTCTTAGTTAAATGCTTCTCCAATAATATCATGATGGGAAGGGGTCTTTTGGTTTGTTTTTGCTTTTTGAGAAAAGGTCTCTCTATGTAACCCAGAGTGTCCCAGAACTAGCTCTGTAGACCAGGCTGGCCTTGAACTCACAGAGATCTACTTGCTTCTGCCTCCTGAGTGCTGGAATTAAAGGCATGCACCACCACTGCCCAGCTATGGAGGGTCATTTTTTTTTTAAAAGATTTATTTATTTATTATGCATACAGTTTTACAGAAGAGGGCACCAGACCTCATCATAGATGGTTGTGAGCCACCATGTGGTTCTGCTGGGAATTGAACTCAGGACCTCTGGAAGAACAGTCAGTGCTCTTAACCTCTGAGCCATTTCTCCAGCCCCCTGGAGGGTCATTTTTTAAAAAATATTTCTTTATTATGTACACAGTGTACAGAAGAGGGTACCAGATGTCATCATAGATGGCTGTGAGCCACCATGTGGTTGCTGAGAATTGGACTCAGGACCTCTGGAAGAACAGTTAGTGCTCTTAACCTCTGAGCCATCTCTCCAGCCCGGGTCATTTTTATTAAAGCCACCACAGATGGGTACAGGACTGGTACAGGAGAGGAGGGTTAGCTGGGCCAAGGAGGCAGGACTCTGGGGCTCACTAACTGCTGCAGTTTAATGTTGATGGGGTACCCAACAGGGCCAGGCTGTGCTGGGCCTCCTCAGCCTTGCCAAGGAGTTGAGATTCTTTTTTCTAAGCATGGTGTGGGCAGGGGGTGAGGAGCGATGTTATTGAACCTATGCCTTAGGATGGTTCTGAGTGCAAAGTCAGAATGCATTGGAGCAGAGTAAGGCAGGAGAAGTCAGGTGAGCCACCTCGTGACATCTGGTTCAGCCCAGAGTTGTTACCAGCTGATGCTGAATCCCAGGGTGAGGGGTTTCCCACCAACAAGATGATCATGGTACTCACAGTGTTCCACAGACCACACTTGCCCTGCAGGAAAAAGGCTCTCTGAAGCTGGGGAGCTTTGTAGATCCTGCATCAGCCAAGAGGCTATTCAGTGTCCCCATGTGGGACAAAATACTCCTCCCCCCATGTGATGCTTAGGGACAGGGTACCACACAGCACCTCATCCCTTTCCTTTCAAATCCTGATGCTAAAATGTTCCAGCTGGATGTCCGGGTACATGCCTGTGATCCTGGCTTAAGTAAATTTTGGACCAGCTGAGGCTGGTTTAGAATTCCTGATCTGATCATCCTGTCTCCACCTCCTCCATGCTGGGATTACAGACAGCCCCCACACAGTCAGGTTTTGCTTTCTTACTCTTGAAAGTCCCTGGGCCAGTAGTGGGTGGTATCATCTCTGTGACCTACTTAGCCAGAATCTGTGGCCACTGTCCACCTGGTGGCCACTTGCAGTATTGCAGTCAGGGACTGAGTCTCTGGGAGGCACATCCCAGTAGGCATTGTTCATTCACTAGGGGAGGGAGGGGCACAGGATACAGGTTGCCCAAGCACTACTGTATACCTGTCTTACATGAAGGCCTCATCCTGTAAGAACCAGGCTCCTAGGACATCTTGATGGGTGGGGTGACAAAAGACAGCTAAGCCAATATATGTCCCAAAGGGGAAGGCCACTGCAGATGAGACAGAACAGAGGGAGCACTGTGTGTGCTGCACACCTCTGCAAGTTCCCGAGGCACCATGGGACCACAGGGCCCTACCACACATAGCTGCTAGGGGAAGAGTATGTAATCTAGGAAATACACGTGATGAAGGTACACGGAAGCAGCCCTTGGCCAGGAAATGTAAATATCAGAAGGACTTTGTCCACTCCAGACACAGGCAGCCGCAAAAGCATTGGCCCTATGTGGTGAAGCTCCAGTGTTGTGTGGGTGATAGACCCTGGCGAGTGGGCAAGACTGGGCTGTGAAGGATGTCAACTTCTGCACAGCCTGGGTCTTATTCCAAACCCATCAGGAAACCCCTAGAGGATTATTTTCTTTTCATTTTGAAATAATCTTAGATCTGCCAAAATGGTTAGCTGTAATGGTTATTGGGCCCTTTGCCCAGGTCTCCCTGATGGTAGCTTCATGCACAACTGTGTGCAGAGGCTGGAGATAAGAAATTAACATTATCCCAGCACTATGTGAGTTTGAGGCCAGACCAGTGTACAAAGTGAGTTCCAGGACAGTCAAGGCTGTTACACAGAGAAACCCTGTTTCAAAAAACCAAAATAATAACCTTCGGGGCTGGAGAGATGGCTCAGAGTTCAATTCCCAACCACCACATGGTGGCTCACAACCATCTGTGATGACATCTGGTGACCTCTTCTGGCCTACAAGCAGAATACTGTATACATAATAAATAAATCTTTTTTAATATTTATTTTTTATTTTATGTAAATTGGTGTTTTGCCTGCATGTGTAACTGTGTAAGGGTGTCAGATCTTGGAATTACAGACAGTTGTTAGCTGCCATGTAGATGCTGGGAATCAAACTCAGGTCCTCCTGAAGAACAGCCAGTGCTCTTAATCGCTGAGCCCTCTCTCCAGCCCAATAAATAAATCTTAAAACAAAACAAAACACAAAAAACCTTGGTGGAGGCTGGGCAGTCTCAGCACCAGCCTAGCTGTATGAGACCCTAGGCTTCAGCCCCAGAAACAAAAAAGAACATTAGCATAACAACTGTGAACTACAGATTAAGCAAATCTACCACTTTTCCTTTTAAAATCTCTTTGGGTTTATTTGTTATGAGATCTTGTTATGCAGCCCTGGCTGGCTTCAAACTCTGGAACCCTGGGCAGCCTCAGCCTTGTGGCAATCCTCCGGCATGCATTCACCATCTAGATCTCAGTGTTAGTACTAAGGTTACAGTTGCCACCAATCCAAAATCCTTTTCTATCCTGGGACATATTGTCACTTGGGCTCCCCTGGTCCTTCTTCCTGTGGCAGTTTCCTGGCCATTCCTTACCTATTTGCCCCTCAAGGGTTGTGAGCAGGGCAGATGTACTCACTGTGCTTTGTTGGGGGGACTCTGGCCAAAGAGCACCCACGCTGTGGGGAGGGCTGCTGAGCATAAATAACAGTGACCTTGGGTGAGGCCTGAGGGCTGGAGATGACAGAAGCAGATGGATTTAGAGGACATGTTAGGGGCCTCAGGGCCACTCCAGTGCTGAGTTCAGACTTCGGGGGCACTAGATACCCGTGTAGGAAGATTGGAGGGGACGGGGCTGTGTGTGAAAGGAGAGTGTCTTCATGAAGGCAGCCATGGCTTGTGTAAAGATCAGAAGAGAACCTTCTGGAGTCAGTTTTCTCCGCTATGTGGGTTCTGGGAATCAAACTCACATCAGCAACCTTAGCCACAAGCTCCTTTATCTGCTAAACCATCTCACTGGCCCCTGCTTTCTTCTCTTTATTTACTCTGTGACTCCAGCACATGGGACAGTGCTGCCTGTCTTTCAGTTGGGTCTTTCTTCCTCAATTAACCCAATCTAGAAACTCCTTCACAGACATGCCCAGAGGTTTATCCCCTGGGTGAGTATATCCTGTTGACACTATTAACTGTCACATGTGGTAACCTAGCTAGGTGCCAATTCTGCTCTGTTAGACTGGGAGGTGGCATCCCTTGCAGACTCACAGGTGCCCATTCGCCAACAGCTGCCCTATCCGTGCATATTCCCAGCATCTTGCAGGAAGGGTAGGAAGAGTCCTCAGGTGTATATATAGGCATGGACACTATGCCCTGGCACCCACAAAAGGGGTTTCTTAGAAGTTGGGATGTAGGGGCTGGAGAGATGGCTCAGCCGTTAAGAACACTGACTGCTCTTCCAGAAGACCTGAGTTCAATTCCCAGCACCCACATGGTGGCTCACAACTGTCTGTAGTTCCAGTTCCAGGCAAACACCAAGGAAAATATTTAAAAATAAATAAAGTTTTTTTTTTTTTTTTTAAGAAGTTGGGATGTAGAAGTGAGGGGTTAAAGTCATCAGACAGCTGATCCTGATCTACCTCTCCCTCCCAAGGATCACTGGTCTCCCCAGCTTTGATCTCCTTTGACATACCCATGACCTTCTTGCTCTGGTACCATTCCACCAGCCACTGTGGATCCCTGGCCTGGCAGCAGACTAGTGCCTAAGCCTGAATGGGAAGGTTGTATCTCTTTGACTAGACACTGAAACCTATTAGAAGCAGGCTGGGATTCCCCTGATTTTTCTGTCCTTCTCAGCTCCCTCTCCTCATTTTAAATTTCTGAATTTCTCTCCAGATTCTGGCAGTGGTGGACAGGGTCCTGGCCAGCACTGGGCAAAGCTCCGGGCAGAAAGTGGTTACTTCTCCTTGGAGCGACATCGCTCAGGGCAAACGCAGGCTTCCTCTGGGGCACCAGCGAGTGGACCCAGGACCACCACCCAGGCCTTTTCTGCTCAAAGGGATGTTTTCCAGGATGCTTCTGCACAAGAACCCCCCCAAGCCTCCTCTCTATCCCCAAACACCCAAAAGGACAGCCCCAGGACCTTAGCCGCACAGCGGAGCGTACCCAGAACATCCTCTCCTTCAAGAGTTTCTCAGAAAGACACTCCTAGAGCCATGTCCACCCACAGAAGCAGCACATCACTGTCCTCTCCCATCAGAGCCACTCAAGAGAACCTAAAAACCTCCGCACCTCAAGATGGTCCTCATGCTGTTACTCCATCTCCTTGTACCCAAGTCTCCTCTTCCAACAGGACCACCCAGAGAGACAACCCCAGGACTCCCTGTGCCCAGAGGGACAATCCTAGGACCCCCTCTCCTAACAGAACCACCCAGAGGGACAATCCCAGGACTCCTTGTGCCCAGAGGGACAATCCCAGGACTCCTTGTTCCCAGAGGGACAACCTCAGGACTCCCTCTCCCAACAGAACCACCCAGAGGGACAATCCCAGGACTCCTTGTTCCCAGAGGGACAATCCCAGGACCTCCTCTCCCAACAGAACCACCCAGAGGGACAACCCCAGGACTCCCTGTTCCCAGAGGGACAATCCCAGGACTCCTTGTTCCCAGAGGGACAACCCCAGGACTCCCTCTCCCAACAGAACCACCCAGAGGGACAATCCCAGGACCTCCTCTCCCAACAGAACCACCCAGAGGGACAACCCCAGGACTCCTTATTCCCAGAGGGACAACCCCAGGACTCCTTGTTCCCAGAGGGACAACCCCAGGACTCCTTGTTCCCAGAGGGACAACCCCAGGACTCCCTGTGCTCAGAGGGACAACCCCAGGACCTCCTCTCCTAACAGAACCACACAGAGGGACAATACCAGGACCTCTTCTCCCAACAGAACCATCCAGAGGGACAACCCCAGGACTCCTTGTTCCCAGAGGGACAACCCCAGGACTCCCTGTGCCCAGAGGGATAATCCCAGGACTTCCTGCATACCACCGAATACCACCAGGACTCCTTCTACCCAAGGAGACAAGACTACAGCCTCCTGCAGCAGATGGGAACATCTCCGAAGCGCTTGTACCCAACGAGACAACCCAGGACCATCATCTTCTTTCCAACGAGACAACCCCAGGGTTTTCTCTCAAGGATGCACCCAAAAGGATAACCCGGGACCATCATGTCCCCGCCGTGCCACTCAGGGGAGTAGTTCCCAGAACCCTTCTCCGCACCGTACCAACAAAGATATCCCTTGGGCTTCCTTTCCCCTTCGGCCAACCCAGAGCGATGGCCCTCGGGCTTCCTCTTCATCTCGCACCAAACAAAACCAGGTGCCTTGGGCATCCATTTCTCTCCGGCCAACCCAAGGGGACAGGCCTCAGACCTCAGCTCCTACCAAACAAGCCCCTCATGACCCTCCCCAGCGCTATTCACCATCCCTGGCTACCTCTTCTCATAACCCAGGCCACCCCAGCACCCCTCGGACTTCATCACCTGTGCACCCAGCATCACGAGGGGCTCCCCAGACCTCTTCAGAGCCCTCTCAGGCACCATGTGCTGTGTGCATTGGACACAGGGATGCACCTCGGGCCTCTTCCCCACCTCGCTATTTTCAGTATGACCCTTTCCCGTTTTTCCCAGATCCCCGCTCTTCCGAGAGCGAATCACCGCACCATGAACCTCCTTACATGCCACCTGCAGTGTGTATTGGGCACCGCGATGCCCCTCGGGCCTCTTCCCCACCTCGTCACACCCAGTTTGATCCTTTCCCCTTCCTTCCAGACACATCAGATGCTGAGAACGAGTCCCCGCAGCATGATCCTCCACAATTTCCCCCTGCAGTGTGCATTGGGTACCGCGATGCCCCCCGGGCTTCTTCCCCACCGCGGCAGTTCCCCGAGCCCTCTTTCTTCCAGGATCTCCCCAGGGCTAGCACAGAGAGCCTTGTCCCGTCTGTAGACTCTATGCACGAGCCTCCTCACATCCCCACCCCCGTGTGCATCGGACACAGAGATGCTCCCTCCTTCTCCTCCCCACCGCGCCAGGCCCCTGAGCCTTCTCTCCTTTTCCAGGATCCTCCTGGGACCAGTATGGAGAGTCTTGCCCCTTCCATTGACTCTCTGCATGGCTCCCCACTGCTGCCCCCCCAAGTATGCATCGGTCATCGGGATGCACCCAGAGCCAGCTCTCCTCCACGCCACCCACCCAGTGATTTAGGTCTCCTGGCTCCCTCACCTCCCCCAGGTAGCTCAGGCTCTCGGGGCTCAGCACCCCCAGGGGAAACCAGACACAATTTGGAGAGGGAGGAGTACTCCATGCTGGCTGACCTGCCCCCACCCAGGAGGCTGGCCCAGAGGGGGCCAGAGCCCCAGGCACAGGGCAGCAACGAGGGCCGTACCCGCAGCCCTGGCCGGGCAGAGGTGGAGCGCCTCTTCGGGCAAGAGCGCAGGTGAGCCAGGGCAGGGGCAGAGAGGTGGGCTGGGAAGGAGAACAGGTGGAAAGTTCCAGAGGCAAGAGTTCAAGCCCTGCTGCTCACTAGCTGTGCGGAGCTGGGCAAGACACTATATATCTCTCAGTCTGTATGTTAGGATTTTTTTTTCCTGAGGTTGAAGTAATAGTATGGGTAGCCAAGTAGCCAAAAAAAAAAACCTAGAAGGCTAAGTTCAAGTCTGGGATGAAAGCTATCCTGTATCCTGCGATTCCTGTTTAAAGCAATTTAAATCTACTTTGGCCTCAGTTTCTTCATCTGTCAAATGGGAAGATTGAAAGCACATTGATTTCAATGAGGCTAAATTCTTGAAAGGTTTGATCTGGAGTGGTGGGTTTAGTGCTTCTTCCTCACAAAGGAGAAAAAAAGAAAGTACCCGTGACTCTTTCCCTGTACCTTGCAGAAAGACAGACTTGTTTTACATGTATAACCAGCAGCTAGGGATGTGCTTGGCAGCATGCACATGCCTTGGGTTTAATGCACACTACTAGGTAAATAAATGTCCTGGGTTTTATTCTTCTGGGTGCTGAGGATGGATTCTAAGATGTGCATCTGTCAAGGAAATACTCTGCTCCCATCCCAGAGCTTTCCCAAGAGCTCCCAGAGTTGCAGACTTTCAAAAATTAGGCATTACTTTCTGGGGACATGGCCAGAGTCCCAAGGTCCTGGTGTCCTATGATGTCCTAAGCCACCGGTAGCTTATCACATGGTCAGAGAAACATCCCCTCCTGCTCTGGCTGGGATTTCTTTCCTCAGCAGAGCCAGCACCTGAGTTTTTAGAGATGCAATTTCACTAATCAGAGATGGGGTGTGGGGGTACCTAGAAGTCTGGAAACTTTCCCTGTATTATCTAGTGGGTTTTAGTATCTGACTGAACAGGACAGCCCGATCTGTGACATAATTCTAGAGCATTTCCAGCACCCTGTCTCCCCACCCCCTTTTTCTTTTGGTTTCTCAAGACAGTGATTCTGTATAGCCTTGGCTGTCTGGAACTTGCTCTGTAGCCCATACTGGCCTTGAACTCACAGATCTGCCTGTCTCTGCCTCCCAAGTGCTGGGATCAAAGGCTTGAACCACCACTGCCTACCTCCAGCACTGAAAGATTCTTCTCTTCACTGTCCCTGAGGCAACATTTCTATACGACCTGAATGTGGATGAGAAGTCTTTTTTCTTTTTCTTTCTTTCTTTCTTTTTTTTTTTTTTTCTGTATAGCACTCTGGCTGTTCTGGTACTCACTCTGTAGACCAAGCTGGCCTGTATCACAGAGATCCACTTACCATTGCCTCCCAAGTGTTGGGATTAAAGGCTGACCCACTGCCCAGTGAGAAGTCTTATTTCATATTAAAATGCCTGTTTTAGTAAACTGGACCCATTTACTATCCAAGAGAGAAACTTTGTTGACCCTCACACTAGTGTACTTCTTTCTTTGGTCTTTAAAAAAACGAAAACCCATTTTGGGGGTAGTCATGGGTTTAGAGAGAGGATCTCGTTGCAGCCCAGACTGGAATCACTGTGTAGCTGAGGATGACCTTGAACCCCTGATCTTCCTGCCTCCTTCTCCCAAGTGCTAGGTATATAGGAGTGCATCACCATGCTGTCTCTGCAATAGAACTCACAAATAACCTTACTCTCCTAGTTACTCAGTTTTGATATAGGGTTTTGCTATACATAGCCTTGGACTCCAGGCCCTCCTGCCCCAAGTTCTTGAGTGCCGGGATTACAGGCATACAGCACCACACTGGCCTCATCCACTGTTCATTTTATTTCCTGCCCTAGTATACTGGCTTCCCTTTGCAGTTTCGTATCTTCAGGGTGTTTTCCCTGTCAATATTTTTCCAGGAGGAATATCATTTGCTTTCTGAGAACAGCATGGATTTTCACAGGAGGCAGAATTTATGAGGCTAGGGGATGTGGGTGTACAGGGTTATATTTTCATTGTTTCCCATTTACTCCTCTGACATATATTTATTGAGCATCTACTTTGCCCAAGTTCTAAGCCTGGAACATTTTTCTAGAAGGATCATGTCAAAGACTTAGCCATCCCCCAGCCCCACCCCTTAAATGCCTGGATTTTGAAACAGTTTTCCTTGGATCTGCTAAACATGGTGTCTTTTTTTTTTTTTCTTTTTCTTTTTCCTTCTTTATTTTGTATTTATCAAAAAAACAGTAAAATGAATTTAAAATGCGGAAAAGTTAACAATAACTATAAAGAGAATAAGAATCATAAGCATGGCTTATCAAGGGTGGTAATGCAAATAAGATTGCTACACATATATTTACTTTGTGTTCAGCTTTCCCTCTGAATTTTTTTTTTCCATCCCTGTATATCCTTATTCAAGGTCTCTTCCCCCTCCTACCACATCAGGTCATTTTACTTCTCTGCAACTCCCCATCCCCTCCCTGGGCAGGGAAGCAGACAGTCCTATGGTCCCACCACTGACCCAATAATGCTTGGATCAGTCTCCACTCCTGGCCAAATCCAGTTTTATCCCGCCTCCCTCAAGAGTGAGTCTGGTGTTCCTATAGTTGGAGTGGTTTTTTTTTTTTTTTTTTTTTTTTTTTTTTTTTTTTTTTTTTTTTTTTTTTTTTTTTTTTTTTTTTTTTTTTTTTTTTTTAAAATGGGAGTCTCACTATGTAGCCAAGGTTGGCCTGGAACCTGCTATATAGACCAGGCTATTCCACTTGCCTGTCTCTCCCAGTGCTGGGGCTAAAGGTGTGTGCCATCCTGCTCTGTTGGTATCTCTAGCACCATTTGGAGGTCCAGAGCATCCAGAGGAGATTTATTTCCTTGGTTATCCACAGAGCAGCCACACCAGCCCCTGGGATCAGGTGGCTTTGGACAGTTCCTATCACAAAAGAGCTGGGTTCCCATGTCAGGAGCTCATAGTCTTCCAGGGTTCTTCCATCCTGTCTTTCTTTCTTTCTTTTTTTTTTTTTTAAAAGATTTATTTTATTTATTATGCATATAGTTTTTACAGAAGAGGGCACCAGACCTCATCATACATGGTTGTGAGCCACCATGTGGTTTTGCTGGGAATTGAACTCAGGTCCTCTGGAAGAACAGTCAGTGCTCTTAACCTCTGAGCCATCTTTCCAGCCCCCCTCCTGTCTTTCTTTTTTTTCTCTTTTTTTTTTTTTTTTAACTTTTTTTATTTATTTATTTATTTGCCTTGGTGTTTGCCTGGAACTGGAACTACAGACAGTTGTTAGCTGCCACGTGGGTGCTGGGAATCGAACCCGGGTCCTCTGGAAGAGCAGACGGTGCTCTCAACCACTGAGCCATCTCTCCAGCCCCCCCCCATCCTGTCTTTCAAAGCTTATTGAAGTAAGGGAAGACATATTGGAAGGGATGATCATTGAGCAAACTGGAGTTTGTATGGAAAATACATGTTTGAAAGAAAGCAAACAATTGCACTTCCCTACTAGGGCCCCATCACGTTTGGAACTTTGAAGCCGCTAAACCTCAGTTCTGGGGGAAACTTTTCAAAGGCCTCAAATTTGATTAAAAATAGAGCTTCACCCCAGTGCCAGTGGTGGTGACCTTTAATCCCAGCATTTGGGAGGCAGAGGCAGGTGGATCTCTGAGCTCAAGGCCAGCGTGGTCTACAGAGCAAGTTCCAGGATGGCAAGTGCTACACAAAGAAACCCTGTGTGTGTGTTTGGGTAGGGAAGCCTCATCAGGGAGCCATCTATCTTAGAATACAGGGACCTTAGGACTGCTAAGGATCCCAACAGCTTCTAGATCTAATTCTAATGATTTCAGCAAAGGCCATAGGCCTGACAATAGCAAAGCCAACTGATCCCAGGGGTTGGTGTGGCTGCTCATGTACAGCCTCGTGTAGCCCAGGCTGGTCTCTGACTTTCCATGTAGCCAGTGATGCCCTTGAAACCTCTTGTCTTCTTTGGGGACTCACCCTGGGCTGGCTGAAAACATTTTTTCTTCCTGGTTCTGCTCAGCCACAAGTCACGGCCCCACCGATTCAAATGTTTTACTTATTTTTGCTATGCTGGGGAAGGACCCTAGGGTCTCCCACATACCTCTTTCCATGACCAGTTTAGATGAAGTGTAACAGTCAGACTCCACAGGAGGTACCTGTTTATGGAGGCTGAGTCTTCGTGGTAACTCCCTTACCAGGAGAGTGGGCAGCCTGTGCCCAGAGTCTGTTAACTTTGTAGTGGTGATGCCATGTTGAATATAACCATGGCTACTCATTTTTAACCCACACAAATATCTGGAGCCAAGGATTTTGACAAGGGCTGCAAGTGATCTCTGTTGGGTATGGTGACCTTTCTGGATTTTCGGTTTGGAGAAAATATCTGGCTAGGAGCTCTTTCGCCAAAAGCTAGAAGGGTCCAGGGTTTTCAAAGCTGGAGTTCCGTTAGCTCCAAGAGAAACATAAAATGCAGGCGGCTTGAGAAATCTTCAGTTTGCATGTGGATGAGGAAATGGCAGAAAGGGCAGAAGGTGAGGCAGCTTAACACCCACTCCCCTTGTCCCTGAAGTAGCTTGTGCATGGCTAAATGGGACCCGGCATCCAAATGCTTGGCATTCACAACATAGGAAGTGCTCAATAAATATTTTCTTAAACATTGTGATTATTTTTTGCTCAGTGCCTTGTACACAGTAGGTGCTCAATAGATCTGAATTCCCACAAGGACCAGTCTAACCTGTGTCAAGGGTGGCTGGTGGGTAGTAGGAAGTGCAGTAAGAGGCGGGAAGGAGCCATGGCCAAGAGCTGCCTCCTTCTCACCCTGCTGTGTCTTCACGGCCTTATAAATCAGATTAGATGGGACTGACTCTCCCCATTTTCCAGAAGGGGAAACTGAGGCCTTTAGGGTCATCCTCACTTTGGGCTTTTAATGAGTCTCTTCTCTAGGGTGGGCTGGGAATGCTGGGTGCTAGAATGGAGTCCCAAAGGCCCTCTGGAACAGCTACATTTACCCTTAGGAAGTCGGAAGCACCCGGGGCCTTCCAGGCTCAGGATGAGGGACGATCACAGCGGCCCAGCCAAGGTCAGAGCCAACTAAGAAGACAGTCCAGCCCCGCCCCCAGCAGGCAGGTGAGCACTGCTAGCTACCAGCCCTCATGAGTGGTCACTGTCTCTCCGCACACCCTCAGTTCTAGGCAAGTGTCCTGGACAGGGAGGTCCTCTGTGAGGACAGGGCCCCAGCATGGGATCATACTCCACTTTCTCCAAGGGCCAGAAGTTCTTGGCAGGATGTGAAAGACTCCATGCAGATTCTTTGAAGACAGCCGCTCGGAGCTGTCCCCATGGAGGCATCTGCTATCTTGAGATCTCAGGGAGCCTCAGGTGCATCAGGGGCTGCCTCGTCCAGCATAGGGATTGGATCTCAAATGACATTTAGAGGGCGGGGCACACCCCAATGGCACAGTTACCCTTGGTGGAAATTCGGGCACCTGATAGTTCAGGTTAGAAAGACTATCTCAGGGAAGGGAGTCCAGAAAGTGAACAGATCTCTTTCTGGAACTGAGAAAATTGGGTGAGTGGAGAGAAGGCAACCATAGAGAGAGCAGCAGCTTTCCACCTGCTTCTAGGAAGACACAGCCCCACCTCATAGCCCTCTTTCTTCTGGGGCTTGGCTAAAACAGACAGCGACTATCTAGTGAAGTCCGGAGGAGCCTCACCCACCCTTCACCTCATCCACAGGTGACCAAGCCCTCTGCCAAGCAGACAGAGCCAGCCCGGAGAAGCCGAACAGAGCCCCCACATTCTAAGAGTCCTGAGAAGCGGCCTGAGGGTGACCGGCAGCTCCAGAGGTCCTCAGCATCTGCCAGGACATCAGCCCAGTCCCCTGAGAGGAAGACTCCAATTGAGAGACATTTCGAGAGTGGCTGCACTGGCCTGAGGCAGACTCAGGGAGGGTGGCAGAGTCAGGAGGAGCTGTCAGGACCTCACAGTCCTAACAGACACCCAGAGAAAAGCTGGGGCAGCCAGGAAGAGGGTCCAGACCTGGGGGACTGGCCAGAACTTGTGAGTCCCAGCCTGGAGGGGATTTGGAGGGGCCCTCCTCAGGAGCACAGGGAAAGGTGGGAACAGTCAGAAGCTTGGGACAACCCTCCCAGTAATGGGCCACAGAGGGGTCCCCCAAGGGCCCAAGGTAGCCTTCAGGAGTTGTCCAGGCCTCACCAGACTACAACACCCCCAGACAACTCCTGGGCAGGCCCAGCAGAATGCTTGTGTGCCCAGCAGCCTGAGGCCACCGCTTCCATGGACTGGAGGGCTGAGGGAACATCTCCACATCAGTATAGTCCCGAGAAGTCACCTAACCTAGACTGGAGGGACCTGCTGGGCCTTCTCCGGGTACCTGAGGATGGGGCATGGACCCGGCTGCCAAGGCTGGACTGGGAAGGCCTGCTGGAGCTTCTACAGACTCGGCTGCCCCGAAAAGACCCAGCCAGGGCTTCAGGACCAGAGCTGGATTCCCCAGGAACAGAGGGCACCCTGAAGACAGAGCCACAGACTCAGCCTGAAGGGTGGGCTAAGGCCACCCAAGCCAATGGACATAGTCCTGAGCAGCAGTCTGAGAGCCCAGCTGCCCAACTACCCAGTCCTTCCTGTACCTCCACCCAGTGGCCAACAACCAAAGTGACAAGTGGACCAGAAACTTCAACTGTGACTGCTCAGGAGCAGATAGGTCATCTAGGGAGCCACAGCCCACCAGACCTGGCGGTAAGTCTGTCTCCTATCTGAAGGATGTCCAGCAAAGGACATTGTACCAAACTATGTGACCCTGCCCCCTGACATCATCTGGTAGTGGTGTCAGCGGCTCACACACAGTGAGGAGGCAGCTGCCACTGTTCCCAGTTTATAGATGGTGAAAGTAAGATCCATGCTCATTAGAATCTCTCCCAGGCCATATCTGTAGGAGTTTTTGATAGAGGATAGTAAATTACCCACTCCGAAACTTACGTTTTCTATGAGCCTCTCCCCCACCAGCCCATGGCTGTTCTCAGTTAACTACCTACTTCCGCACCAGTACACCAGGGGTGCAGGGTCAGATGACAAGGTTCTCCCCTCAGGTTGCCATCCAGCCATGGGGAGGCAGGGCAAGTGCCTGATGCTCACTTTTGGAAGGGGGTATATGTGCAATGCTATGTCCCAGTGGCCACTGGCTTGCTCTGTCTGACTTGTCACAGGGGAGGTGAGCCATCAAAAGGCTCGAGATCCCTTAGGACTAGAATTGACACGAGGCAGGAAGTCTGATAGTCACTTCAGTAGCTCAGGTAGGAAGAAGAGTTCTCACTGGGTAAGCATAGTAGCCCGGATGGAGCCAATGCTGTACCTGGTGATGCCTCCAAGCCCAGAGCATTGATGGAGGACAGAGTGGCTGCAGAAACATCACATGCATCATTCATGTGTCAGTCCAGCATGAAGGACATCTCATAGATGACAACAGAGAGCTCACCAGGTCCTGCTGGGGTCCCTGGTTCTTTTCTAGTGAAGACCCTTGCCACATGGTTCTTCCTCTTCCTTCCTCCCATATTTTCCTCTCGCTGTTCTGAGCTGGATGGAGGACTCTGTGCATGTGTTTTTGTGCATGGTGCTCCTGTTGCTCTGTCTTTTTTTGTCACCTACCAAATGTCCATTCATTGTCTTAGGTCTAATGTCCTCCAATACTGACCTCATCCCGGGGCTGGTGACGGCCCCCTTTCTGAGCCTCCCTCTTTTGCTTCTGTCTGTCACATGGGATATTCACTTCCCCTTAGAATGTGGCTCAGTGGTAGAGCACTTGTATAGCATGCCCAAAGCCCTGGGTTCAACCTCCAGCATCATAACAAAAAAGCAAACATGAGCTCCATGGGGGCAGAGGCTGTGATCACTTTATCTCTCTACCTCTGTCTCTCAACCCAGGTGAGATAGAGGTCTGATAGAGAGGTGTCCAACTCAACGGGTGGCGGATCAGTGAATCCACGGATGCTTCGTCACACACAAGAGAGCGATTGGGTGGGACAGTGGCTAGGTGATAGGTGGGCAGTGGCTAAAGAGCAGCTGAATGGATGATGGTCAGTGGTGGGTGTTAGGTAGGCAGGGGGTTAATGGTTAGTGGTGGTTATTCAGTGATGGTTGAGTATACTGGGTGGGTAAACAAACATTAAGTGAAATATGATGGGTGGAGGTAGCATGGATGAATACTACCATCCATGGTTCAGCCAATGACGACGAATGCCTGCTGGGAGGATGGAAGGGATACGTGGTGGACAGACGACTGGATGATGACTAGATGGAGGTGTAGAATGGGTGATGATATGCACCAGGTGACAAGGGTAATGTAGGACAGGTGTGGGAATGGTTGGGTTGGCAACATGGATCTAGTGATGTTGAATGTATGGAAAATTTAGAAGGTAGATGGTGGGGCAATGTGGGGCATGACCCAGGCTAAGCTGTCTTCCTTTTTATCTCCAGTTCCAGCCAGAGGAGCCTGAGTCGTCAGAACCGATCGGAGGCGAAGACTCGATACCTGACCAGAAGCAGGCTGACTCGGTAGTTGGGTCTTAGACTTGGGTGCATGGGGAGGGAAGGAAAGGAAATCAGGTTGGAGATGGGATGAATTCCTTCTGGAGCCCTCCAGACTCAGGCTGGCTCTGCTGAGACCTTGAGAAGAGAAGCTTTGGAGGAGGTGGTCAGCAAAGTGCATGGGTACTGGATGGGAATAGTCCTGGGGTCAGAAGCCCGAGGTTCTGCTTCTGACTACTGACACGCTGTCTTTCCCTGAGCAAAAGGCAGCTTGGTCCCAGTAGTTCCTGAGGGTAATGTTCTTTTGGGCTGGGCTAGGCTTCTTGGGTGGGGTTGGGCCATGCTTCCTGGAGCTGGTGGTCAGGAGTAGTGAAGTTGGTTAAAGAGATACTGTAGCAGCCTGGAGGGCCCTGAAGGCTCTCCAGGGTCCTGGAGGCTGGAGCTCTATGCAGAGGGTGGACCAGGGAGGCTGCCTGGGGCCTGGCTATGGCAGTATAGCTGTGCCTTGCTCTCTGCAACTTGCAAACAGACTTTTCTCACTGGAAACCTCTGGAAGGGTGAGGGCAGAGGCAGAGGCAGGCAGGCAGGATGAGCCAGGAGACTATGGCTATGTTTTTCTCTTTCCTACCGTTCCCCTGTACTACATCCTGAAAAGCAAGAGGTGACAGGCCATCTGAGTCTGGCCTTGCCGCTGATCAGAGCTGGGGACAGGTGTATGCTACCCAACTCATTTGCACAGAGAAGGAAACAGCCAGTGTGTGGCTGGACCCAAATAGAATCTGGGGCTCTGTACCAGGCTTTCTCTTTTAGGACTACCCACCAGCTCAAATCATGACACAGAGACTTACTATTAGGTTGGAATGCTTGCCCTAGCTTAGGCTTGTTTCTAACTAACTCTTTTAACTCAAATTAGCCTGTTTTTCTTTATCTACCTTTTGGCTCGGGCCTTATTATCTTTCTTCTGTATGACCTACCGTCACTACTTCTCTCTGACTGGCTTCTTGTCCCGGGTGTATCCGTCATTCTCTCCTTTTTCTCTCTCTCTAGATTCCCCTCCTATTTATTCTCTCTGTTCACCAGACCCGCCTATTCCTCTTCTGCCATTCAGCTTTTTTATTAGACCAATCAGGTGCCTTAGGCAGGCAAGGTGAAACAGCAACACATCTTTACATAGCTGAACAAATTCAGCATGAACAAATATAACACACTTTACAGTTAAAATAATATTCCCCAGCAGTGTTCCCCCTCCACCCCTGCTCCCTATCCCCCCTTGTCTAAGCTTCTTCCTGTCTCTGTCCTATGTGCCTCTAACTGCTCGGTGCTTAGTCTTCCCTTCTGTGAAATGGGGAGGGAACAGAGGACTCCATCACTATAAGGAGAGCCGACAGCTTTGCTCTTCCTCTTTGGGGCTGATTTCTTCATGCTTCCTGGAGCCCGGGGTTCACAAGCAAAGAGGAAATTAGCAATATGGATAGCCCCACCTCGTACACACACCCGGGCTACCTCTACTGAACAAAAGTGTTAACTACGTCATTCATTTATTCATTCACTCATTCCTGCTCAAAACTCTTAGTGAACACCTCCTGTGTGGTGTATGAGTGGAGGTGAGCTGGAGCGGTGACATGTGGGCTGTGATGGGGTGTGATCATGAGAACAATCTTTCCCCAAAGTTCTTGGGTACCTATGTTTTGATGTTTTGTTTTTTTTTTTTAAAAAAAAAACTTTCTTTCTTTTTTTTTTTTTTTTTACTTTTATCTGCATTTATTTTATGCTGAATTTATTCTCGTGCCATAAGCTTTTGTTTCTTCAGTTTCTTCTGGGATATCTTCTTCTTCTGTGCAACCTCCTCTTCTGGCTTTGGAACAATCTGTTCCTTTTCAGTGAGGATCATCTCAATGTGGCAGGGGGAACTCATGTAGGGGTTAATCCG
>PVIH01013742.1:0-56950 GCA_004025045.1 Sigmodon hispidus | reverse complement strand
GTGTTCCCCTTGCTCCGCATCCTCTCCAACATAGGCTGTCATCTGTGCCTTTTATCTTAGCCAATCTAACAGGTGTTAGGTGGTATCTCAAAGTTGTTTTGATTTGCATTTCTCTGATGGCTAAAGATGAAGAACACTTTTTCAGGTGCCTTTCAGCCATTCGTAGTTCCTCTGCTGAGAATTCCCTTTTTAGATCTGTACCCAATTTTTTGATAGGGTTATTCAAGGTTTTGGGATCTAAATTCTTGAGCTCTTTATATACCTTAGAGATCAGTTCACTATCACTTGTAGGGTTGGTGAAAATCTTTTCCCATTCTGTAGGCTGTCATTTTGTCCTATTGACAGTGTCCTTGGCTTTGCAGAAGCTTCCCAGCTTCTGGAGATCCCACTTATTGATTGTTGGTCTTAGTGCCTGTGCCACTGGTGTTATATTTAGGACGTGGTGGCCTGTGCCAATTTGTAGAAGTATATTTCCCACTTTCTTTTCTATCAAGTTCAAAGTGGTTGTGTTTAAGTTGAGGTCTTTGATCCATTTGGATTTGAGTTTTGTGCAGGGTGACAGGTTCAGATCTATATGCATTTTTCTACATACTTCCATTCAGTTATACCAACACCATTTGTTAAATATACTATCTTTTTTCCATTGAATGATTTGGGCCTCTTTGTCAAAGATCAGATGTTCATAGGTTTTAGGGTTAATGTCTGAATCCTCAATTCTATTCCATTGGTCCACAAGTCTGTTTTTATGCCAGTACCAGGCTGTTTTTATTACTGTAGCTCTATAGTATAGCTTGAAATCAGGGATGGTGATACCTCCTGAGGTTCTTTTGTTGAGTAAAATTGTTTTGGCAATCCTGGCTTTCCTGTTATTCCAAATGAAATTGAGTGTTGTTCTTTCAAGGTCTAAAAAGTATTGTGTCGGGATTTTGATGGGTAGTGCATTGAATCTGTAGATTGCCTTTGGTAGAATTGCCATTTTTACTATGTTGATCCTACCAATCCAGGAACATGAGAGAGCTTTCCATTTTCTGATATCCTCTTCAATTTCTTTCTTCAATGATTTAAAATTTTTGTCAAATAGGTCTGTCACTTCTTTGGATATAGTTACTCCAAGGTATTTAATACTATTTGCAGCTATTATGAAGGGCAATGTTTCCCTTATTTCTTTTTCAGCTCTTCTATCTTTAGCGTATAGAAGGGCTACTGATTTCTTTGAGTTTATCTTGTATCTTGCTATATTGCAGAAGGTGTTTATCAGCTGTAGCAGTTCCTTGGAAGAATTTTGTGGGTCACTTATGTACACAATCATATCATCTGCAAATAGAGATAGCTTCACTTCTTCTTTTCCCAATTTGTATGCCCTTAGTCTCTTTTCGTTCCCTTATTGCTTTAGCTAAAACTTCGAGAACTATATTGTATAGATAAAGGGAGAGAGGACATCCTTTCTAGTTCCTGACTTTAGTGGGATTGCTTTGAGTTTTTCTCCATTAAGTTTGATTCTGGTTGTTGGCTTCTTGTAAATCACTTTTATTATATTTAGGTATTCTCCCTGAATTTGTAATCTCTCCAGGGCTTTAATCATAAAGGAGTGTTGGATTTTGTCAAAGGATTTTTCCACATCTAAGGATATGATCATGTGGTTTTGTTCCTTTAGTTTGTTTATATGATGGATAACATTTACAGTTTTTCGTATGTTAAACCAGCCCTGCATTTCTGGGATGAAGCCTACTTGGTCATGGTGGATGATATCTTTTATACAATGTTGTATACGGTTTGCCAAAATTTTGTTGAAAATTTTCACATCAATATTCATGAGGGAAATTGGTCTGTAATTCTCCTTCTTTGTTGTGTGTTTGAGTGGCTTGGGTATTAGGGTGATTGTGGCCTCATAAAAGGAATTTGGCAATATTCCTTCAGTTTCTACTGTGTGAAATAGTTTGAGGAGTAACGTTAGTAATTCTTCTTTGAATGTCTGGTAGAATTCGGCACTGAAACCATCTGGACCAGGGCTTTTATTTTTGGGGAGGTTTTTAATGACAGCTTCAATTTCCTTAAGGGTTATAGGCCTGTTTAGGTAATTAATCTGATCTTCATTTAATTTTGGTAGATGGTACATCTCCAGAAAGCTGTCTAATTCTTCTAGGTTTTCCATTTTTGTGGAATACAGATTTTCAAAATATGATCTGATAATTCTTTGTATTTCCTGGGGGTCTGTTGTTATGTCCCTCTTTTCATTTCTGATTTTGTTGATTTGGACATTCTCTCTCTGTTTTTTGATTAGTTTGGCTAAGGGCTTATCTATCTTGTTAACTTTCTCAAAGAACCAACTCTTAGATTCGTTGATTCTTTGTATTGTTCTTTTTGTTTCAATTTTATTGATTTCAGCTCTAAGTTTGATTATTTCCTGCTGTCTACTCCTTCTAGGTGAGTTCACTTCTAATTGTTCTAAGGCTTTCAGCTGAGCTGTTAGGTCTTTAGTGTGGGATTTCTCTAGGTTTTTCATATAGGCATCTAGCACTATGAATTTTCCTCTTAAGACTGCTTTCATTGTGTCCCAGAAGTTTGGATATGTTGTAGATTCATTTTCATTGAATTCTAGGTAGGCTTTGATTTCTTTCTTAATTTCTTCCTTGACCCAGAGATGGTTCAGCTGAGTGATGTTTAGTTTCCATGAGTTGGTAGGTTTTCCTTGGGTTTTGATGTTGTTGAATTCTAACTTTAGGCCCTGTTGGTCTGATATATTACAAGGGATTATTTCCATTTTTTTTGTATCTGTTGATATTTGCTTTATGACCAATTATGTGGTCAATTTTGGAGAAAGTTCCATGAGCAGCTGAGAAATATGTATATTCCTTTGCCTTTGGGTGGAAGGTTCTGTAGATATCTATGAAATCCATTTGCATCATAACCTCTTTTAGACTCCTTATTTCTCTGTTATGTCTCTGTCTGGTTGATCTATCCAGGGTTGAAAGTGGGGTATTGAAGTTTTCCACTATTAGGGTGTAAGAATTGATGTGAGATTTGAGCTTTAGCAGTGTTTCTTTTACATAAGTAGGTGCCCCCTATATTAGGGGCATAAATATTAAAGATTGAAATTTCCTCTTGACCAATTTTTCCTGTGATGAATAAGTAGTGACCACCTTGGTCCCTTTTAATTGCTTTTAGCTTAAAGTCTACTTTGTTAGATATTAGGATTGCAACCCCCGCTTGTTTCTTAGGACCATTTGACTGGAAAATCTTTTCCCAACCCTTTATTCTAACATGGAATTGATTCTAATCTGTTCTTGACTAAACTACAGCCTGGGACATCAGAAGTGCAAATATGAAACACAATATACAAAAAACCTGCCCCAAACCAAACCCAATCAACAGACATTGATTCAACTTAGGTAAAAGAAAATCATGATGATGTAACTTACCTTCTTCATTTACTTTAGAATCTTAATATTAAGAAGAGAAAAATTGGTCTTCATTTGTGAATGTTTAACAAACAACACAATTCAATTTGTATTCACAGAAATGCAGCTTCTACTGACTATGTCTTTAGATTTTGGCATGAGTATTTCTGACTAGGAAACAATGGGATTGTAAATGGGATAGATACTGACATACATTTTCCATGTTTTTTACAATTGTAATAACATCATTTTTGCCCTTCCTTTTGCTTCCTCCAAGCTCTAACATTTAAACACTCCTTGCACTCTCTCTTATTCACAACTTTCATTTCTTTAACATTTATTACATACATCTGTGTGCTCATAAATATAACCTGCTACATCTGTACAATATTATTTATACAAATATATTTTCAGAAATGAACCTTTTTTATTGTCTAACAAATTCATACACTGATGATATTTTGGATATTCTCTAAGAAATAAAGCTTACCTGAAAACCAGAGAGCAGAACCAGCCATAGAGTTGGCAATAGGGGTCAGGCAATGGTGGAATGCATCCTTAATCTTAGCTGTTGGGAGGCAGAGGCAGATGGATCTCTGTGAGCTCAATGCCACAGTAGATTAATCCAGACTTAAAAGAAACATAGTCAAGTAGTGGTGACACACACCTTTAATCCCAGGACTATGATGGAAGTGATATGGCTGAGTGAAGAAAGAAACATAAGGCAGGAAGAAATAGCAGATAGGAGATCACCTCTTCCTCCCTTCTCCTTTCTGCTGAAGACTCAGTGCATTAAGTTTGAAAATTTGTGGAGACAGTATTTTCCCACTTGGACCTAAGGATTCAGTTGTGGTATAAATTTCTCTAGAATCTTGTTCCTCTGCTTCCCTGATCTTTAAGCATTTATTCCAATATCTGGCTCTGGGATTTTATTAAGATCAGTTAGCATTTGAGCAATAATATACTCTTCTCCAAGGAAGACTATTTCTCCTTTTCTCAGCATTACTTAGTCATCTGTAGTTCTTTGACTAAGGTTTGAGCCTCTTGACATTTCCCTCTAATGTCTATTTAGTGATCTGTGTATTCCTAGTATCTGTATGTGTATGATTTTCTTAGTTTGAGGAAGTTTTCTTTTAGATCTTATTGAAGATCTGATCTACTCTAGTGACCTGGTATTTTTTTTTCCTTACCTATTTCTATATTTTAAAATTATGATATTTTTATGATGTCTTCAATGTTCTGTATATTTCATTCCCATGTTTTAAAACAATTTTAACATTCTTTGATTTCTTTCTAGATATTTTTTTAGTTTACTGCTTAGGCCTGATATCCCATCTCCTGATTCATTCATTTACTTAGAAGGCTTTTTTTAAATGTTGTAGTTGGTTTTTATTTTTATCCAATTCTTTTTATTTAAGCTTGAGTACTTTTCCATACTTCTATATCTGTATTGAATTTCATTTTTAATCTTGGATTTTTTGTCACTTCCATAAACCTTGTATTTGAGTTTTTTCTTGTTTATTACTTAGGCAATAAAATGTTCACTTTAAATTAATTGAGATTCTGTGTGTGTGTGTGTGTGTGTGTGTGTGTGTGTGTGTGTGTGCACTTGCATTTTTTTTAAACTTCTTGAATTCTTTGATGAAGTTTATGATTATTCTTTTAAATCTGCAACATGTGGTAATTGAGGTAATTCTCACTGATAAACATTTCTATAGGACTGATGGGTTTTGAAGGGAGATACTGGCTTGATATTTCATAGTACTTGTATTTTTATGATGAGATCTGGGCATGTAGAGTTAGTTCTGTTGTAACTACCTTCTCTGAACTGGAAAGAAGTGGAGAGGATGTTGTAATTGTGTTAAGATTAGAAGTTCTATGTGTTTCTGGTGGAATAGAGTAGTTTAGGTTTGGATGGAATCATGTTAGATAAACAATGGGGACTGGGCTTGTGTGATGGATGTGTGTCTTGGCCCAAGCTTGAGTTTGGAGGCAGATCTGATCTTTGGGGTAGGCTCAAAAATGAGAGAACAGTAAGACTAGTTCCTAGTCTAGATCAGACTAGATTTTAGAAAAATATGTGCAGGATCAAGCTGTATAGAGAATATTAATGTATCAACAGGGGCCTGTAGTTTGGGGACATACAGAGTAGATCTTGAAGGAAGCCTAGTGGTTTGTGAAAAGGACAAGTGAGGGTGGCAAAACTAGACTAGGGCATTGGATATAAGACCAAAGTTAGATTTTGTAGTTGAAAAGGGTGCATAGAGTGGTTTATTACCAGGACTGCTTTGGCTAGTCATTGGAGAATGAGGAGGGTCTGGTTTGGTGGGGATTCTTCATGTCTATTAAATTTTTAAGAATTTTATTTTGTGTATGAATAATTTGTCTACAAATATGTCTATTTACCAGCTGTATGTCTATAGCTTTTGGAAGCTAGAACAATATATTATATTCCCCTTATACATGAAATTACAGTTGTAAGCTTAGGATCTAGTAATTGTATCTCAGTCCTTTGGAAGAACAACCAACGCTCTTAACCACTGAGTTATTACTCTAGTCCCTTTAAGTAACTTCTGATGCAAAATAATCAATATATATTATTTATTGTTCCAATTGCCTTTAAAGAATAGAGACAATAGGAATACTATTTATGGGTTGCTTGCAATCATAGAAGGATATGGAAGAGATAAACTTACAATAATGACTAGTAAAAAGACTCTAAAATAGATTTAAGAATCATCTACATTATTATTTGAGGCAAGAGAATCGAACTTAATAATTCTAAATCCCATGGCTATTGCATTCAATAAACTGAAACCTCAATAAACCTTGGAATTATTCAAAAGGGTGGAGGGACTAAGAAATAGTTCAATGGGTAGGAGCACTTACTGATCTTCCAGAGGACTTGGACTCTATTTCCAGCACTCATATAGATGCTTACAACCATCTAGTCCTAAAGAATCCAATGTGATAATATGTTATATATTTAATATAACTAGTCTAGAATATCAGTGAAGAGATCTACCCAAGTCAGTCCAGGAGGGTCATGACTTTAGTCCCATTACTTGGGAGGCAGGAATCATTCTGGATCTCAGTGAGTTCAAGGCATAACAGAGCAGTGGAAACTCACACCTTTAATCCTAGCATGGGGATCCAGAGGCTTTCTCTGAGTACAAAGCCAAATAGCCAGGCAGTGATGGCACACACCATTAATCTCAGCACGATGGACAACCAAGAATGGTGTCCTAGGCCTTCAATCCCATCAGATCTGAGTTTGAGGCCAGCTTGGTTTACAGAGGGAATTCTGGGCTCCCAGCCAGGCAGTAGTGGTGTCTTGCCTTTAATCCCATAAATACAGAGACAGAGATCTTTCTGTGATTTTGTGAGTTCAAAGCTAACTACCAAAAGGTAGTAGCTCATGCCTTTAATCTTAACCTGGATGTGATACATCTGGGTAAAGAAGGTATTTAAGGAGGCATAGGAAGACAGAAGGGGCATTAAAAGTGATGAGGAGTGAGGATTAGGAGCTGAAGGATAGCTGGGTAAGATTTGACTGTGGTGTTTCTCTCTTTAATATTTCAGCCTTTCCCCAATATCTGGCTCTGAGTTACTTTTCATATAATCAGAATTTATGCAACAATCCAACAACCTTTTCTTCACTCCATTGATATCAGGCATATATGTGATCCACAAGCAGACAAACATTTATTCACTATATACATATATAATAGAAAAAGAAGACAAGGAAGTAAAGGATATAGAAGATGAGAACAAAGAATTTCAAAGAGGATACTCAATGCTGTAAAACACTGATATGATGCTCTTTGGAATTTAGGACTGTGGCTGCCTTCAGAACTGTGTATGTTTAAACGTGACTAGAAAGAAACAATAGAAAAGAAAGGGAGATTCTGCTTCTACAAAAGAATACAGACTATAGAAATGCATATGTATTATTTTCTCACTTTTCTCAGGAACAAGCACATTCTTGGGGGTCATAATGTGATTTCTTTGAAGGTGAAAAGAAATTCCATATGCACACATATTTTGAAACTTGTATTATTAAAAAAAAACTAACAAAACTATTGTTTTCGTATGTCTGGTAAGCATGCCAGATACAAAACCACAGTTTAGGTCTAAAATTATTTTTTCTCAGCTCAAACAATAGTGTTCCCTTAAGCAAAATTGGCTTGAGTATGAAAGTGAATACTAAAACTTAATGTTTTGAAATCTTGCAGAAAAATTTGTTGGCAAAGGGATGTTGTTTTGCCAAATTTTACTCCCAAAACATTTTCCTACTTAAAACTGATTCAAAGAGCAGTGCATCTAGCTGACACATATGGCAGTTACAAAACTTCCACAATTAACATGAAAGAAGAGGTGATATTTTTGACCTGTGGGAACAACTTGGATTTTTTAGTGATAGACTACAAATAGATGGTACATGCAATACTATAGAGCAGACGAGGAAGAACTACTGTTGTATTTCATTGACAAACATGTAAAATATCTTTTCTTGAAGTTACAGGGATTTCTGGAAAAGTTGTTTGAGGTGTCTCATACTCTTTTACTCTATGGCTTCAATTTACCACTTTTGGTGGAATAATAGCCAAGAATATGCCAAACCAGTTTTTATATTTTCATCCCTTGTGTTAAATTTATGTGTCAACACAAAATCCCAAGGCAAAGATCTCAAAACAATCAGTGGCTTGCAGATCATCAGGTCTTCACCTTTTATTTTAAACTTCAGAATTGCCTTGATTCTAAGGTTAAGAAAAACAACAGTTAACTTTTTTGTTGTTTTGTATTGTTGTTTCTATGTAAGAGTTAAAGATACAAAAAACACAACATGGCACACTTAAGAGACTAAACTGCCAGGCTGGTGTGTGAACCAGAGTGTGGTTGTGAATTGTATTGTTCTCAGAAAGACTCCCATGTAAGGCATTTCAACAAGCAGCCAAAGAAAAGGGCATCTTGGTCTAAAGGCTTCCAGTCAAAGAGAAGACTACTAAGGAAATAAATATAAGTACTTTGAAAATCAGATTTAAAAGAAATACAAGACTAGGTCAAGAGATAAAAATAAGAGACCATTATAGGTTTAGAACTAAAGTCACTTTACTATTATTATTATTAGTAATAATATTAAAAATTTTAATTTTATTAAATTAATATTATTTTAATTAATATTAAATTAATTGAATTTAATATAAAATATAAATATAAAATTAAAATAATATTAAATTTTTATTTAGAAAGTGAAGGGATGACATATAAATTAGGGTTAGCATTATGAGTGCTTCATGATTAAGTGAAAGAATAGTTAAAAGACAAAAAGAATAAGACAATTATATAGAAATGTTCATTAGAAATGTACATTTTAGAGTATTGATTCATGAAAAAATAAATAGAAGCTCTAAAATAAGAAATATGATGCAAATTCAGGAGAGGTACATACACAAGTACTGAGAGAAAGCTTCCCTGAGCTGAGGAACACTTGAGTCAGTACATTATTACAATCTAGGGAAGACTGAGAGAACACACCCATCTAGGAATGTCCTTTAAAAATTATTCAACTAAGTAATAAAGAGCAATAAATAATGAATGTGTCCCAGCAGAAAGAGTGTTTGACAAAATACATAGGTTAGAAAGATTAGTAACAAAACTTTTTAGTTCTAAATCAGTATGATAGTAAAGCAGTGTCTATAGATGCTGGGGAATAATGACACAAGAGAAGATATCATTCACCAATAAAAACAAAACGTGCAATAAGTACTTGCACATACCATCACAGGAAAGATGGAAGTGCTCAGAGAACAATGAGTTTAGCCTTTCTAACAGATCAAAGAGAAGAAAAGATAAGCTGACAACTTGTTATTGGATTTACAATGAAAGGTAATTGAATCAGATTATCTGATACTATGTAAGTAAAAAGATAGACAAGACTTCTTTATATAATAATCCTAGAGAGAAAATCTTAATAGCTGCCTAAGTATAAAAGTAGTAACTTATTCAAGACCAAGATTTGATGTAAAAAAAAATAGAGCAATTGACTTTCAGAATTCTCATAGGAAGTTTAAGTGAGGTTCAAGAAAACTGTGGGCAAAGGAATAAACTACCTTATTGAAGAAAAAGACAGAAGCAATACTGTGATATGAAGATTTAGAAGGGAAAGAGTTATAAACTTATTTTTATAAAATGTTAAATTAAGATTTGTATAATGGAGATAAAGAAAAATGGTTAATGACAGATAAGTTATGATAGAATTTCAAAGTTCAGTCAGCAAATGGTGAAAAAAATTATTTGAGTTCATAATAGCATAATTATATGGTTGGATAAAGAAAAAAAGGAAAAAGCAATAAAAGGAAACAATGTAGAAAATAAAATGTAAAATAAAAAAAATCACTCTAGGAAGACAAAGGCTGGCAGATCTGTGAGTTCAGGCCAGCGATGCCACAGAGTAAGACCCTCATTCAAAATAAAATAAAATAAAATAAAATAAAATAAAGTAAAATATTGCCATTCTGTAGGTTTAACAGATTAAGTTATAACAACACAGAATGTTAAGTTGGTCAATAGAAAAATTGAGTGTTCATTCTTTGCTTGCCAGAAACGCAGCTGAAAGTGAAATGATAAAGTTTGAAAATGAAAAGATAGACAGGGATTTAGCAAATGCAAATTTCAATGCAGGAGGATAGTGCTGCTGTAAACTAAGTAGCAGCAGATGCTAAAGATCAAATTCCTAAATAAAAAGGAATTGATACTAAGTAAATATGTAAAGCAAGCAATATAAAAAATAACCAAAAAAGAAAAAAAATAATCACAAAAACCTGCTAGGTATTCACCAAGGCTTGTATATAATCTAAATGATATTGCCACACCAGCTCTTACTTTTCTTATCAGAAGGAGTTAGATGAAGATAAAATTCAAAAATGTTAATGGTAAACAAAGTGAACATTTGAACAAGCATTAAAAATTAAACTTTAGGATTTAGAAGGATTAGTTTCACTCACAATTTATACAAATCAATTGCATATCTAGAAACAAGCAAAGCTATAATAAGCATTATTATTATAAAAGTTACACTCTCAAAATAATCCAATAAATGAGAAAATGCTACTACTAATAATAAAATCTTTCTGTTTAAAAACTATTTTATATAATCTTTGATCTAATAGAAATATAAATTGAAAATTATCACAAACCCAGAAAGATAAGCAGGGGATGTACTCACTTATTAGTGGACCCTAAACAAACAAACAAAAAGCATGCCCAAGCTGCAAACCACAACCACTGAACAGCTAGGGATCAGAAACACCTTGGACTGACTCCTTGGATCCCACTCCCCCTAGAGGAACACCTGACTCAGTCTTGATGTTGGGGGAGAAAACTGGATTTGCCAGGAGTGAAGGCTGAACTAAGCAATATTGGGACCATGGGACCTTGGGACTGCCTGCTGCCTGCCCATGGGGGGTATGGAGAGATGTGAAGAAGAGAGAATGACCTGATGTGGTGGGAGGGGGAAGGGACCTTGAGTAAGGATATACAAAGATATAAAATGTGACTTCTTTATTCATAATAATAAAAAAAGAGAAAAAAGAGAAAATTATGAGGGAAAAGCCACATTATAGTAATAAAAATGGCGAAAGCAATATTTATGGAAAAGTTATAATTAAATTTCTTTATATTAAAAGGTGAGATGGATTAACAAGCTGTGGTACATCTACACAATGGAATACTACTTAGCAGTACGAAAAAATGATATTCTAAAATTTGTAGGCAAATGGATGACTATGAAGAATATCCTCCCTAAGCGAGGTATCACAATTCCAGAAAGAGAAGCATGGGATGTACTCACTCATTAGTAGAGTTAAAAATAAATAAATAAATAGAGAGAGAGATGTCATTGTACACAAGAACTCAAGGCTAGAACATAGCTAAATGACACAGTGTTTCATTTCTGTATTGATAGGCTATGGCAGAGGTGTGGGTCAGGAAAGACTTGTTTTCTTTAAAAGTCTGGCCACAGGGAATCTTACTATGCTTTAGTAAGTAAATGAGCAGCATGAATGGGCATTTTTTAAATGGGGAGATCATAAGAGTGGGCATGAATCTGAGAGGTCTGATAACTGAGTCTGATGGGGTGCATGATGTAAAATCACCAAATAATATATATATATATGTGTGTGTGTGTGTGTATGAGAATAAGAATGATGATTAAAATCATATTAAAAGATGAGCAAGAAAATCTTTTAAAGCAAAGGTCAAAAAAGTATAAAATGAGAGTATTTGTTTTACATAGAATCAGAATAATCATGCCCTATTAATGGCATTTAATCAGAGTCATCACCTAAGCCCTAAGTGACCTTCAGGTGAATCTTGTAGCCACTTGAGCCCTGTAAGAAGAAAGGGTTTCAATAGTATTTGTTCAGTATGAGCAAGTCGTTTTTACCTTCACAAACCATGGGTTTCTCATAAGATACAAGAAAAGTATTTTTTTCTTGTTTAGTTGATAAAAAAATTACAATCATTAATACATGTTAAAATGCTTTGTGAACCAAAATGCAAAATAATTCTAGTTTTCAGTTTTACATTTTTAATTAAGATTATAATATAAGTTAAAATTAACATTTGAGATGAATTAGGAAGACAAATGCTGATGTCTGCCCAAAAGATTTGGGAATGACAGTATTTTAGGTTTTCTCAATTCTTTTGTTACTATTCAGCATATTTTAATTAATAATTTTTTTTCTTTCACCATTGTTACATGTACACCATGCATTTTGGAGTTCACATCCAGAACCTCTTTCTTTATAAATGATTTTCCCTATTTACCACTTTGGCTTTACTTAGGTTCCCAAGCACTTTCCATGTGTTTGGTGTGCTTGGCTGGTATAAAAAACTATCATTCAGTATGTGGCTTATAAACAATGTAGGTTTATTTCTTTATTTCTCTCTTTTAGGGCAATACAAGAGAGGTGTAGGTGAGTTAGCCTTAAAATCATGAGCATGGGCTAGCTATCCCTATTTGCCTTCTGATGACATGGACAGAAGAGAGATGTTCTTCTGCCCATCAATGCCTGAGGAAAGTAGGAGAGTTGGACTTAAAGTCCTAAAAGTGAGAGAGCCATTTCTGATCCCCACCAGGTACAACATTAGGGAGAGCAGGCCCTGCACCTCTCCAAGGCAGTACAATTGAGTCAACACTATTAGTGCAGGTATGGGTGAGGCAGCACAAAACTGTGACCAAGGAAAAACTGTCCACATTTTCCATGTGGAGGATCAGCCCTACAGCTGCTCAGACCCAGACCCAGGGTTAGGATTTGGCCTGCCCCAACATCCACCCCATGTATAATTTGCTGGAACATGTAAAAGACCTGACTTTACACCCAAATCTGTAAGATTTGCACATCACAGGGTGGCAGTTGGACGTCCAGAAGAGTCCTAGTGGGTGCCCAGAATCAATTGTGTAATAGAGAACAGGAGCCTCAAATAAGACGATGACTCTGCAATGAACACTTGTAAGGAAATATACATGGACAAAGGGGTATAGGGCATAACTAGTTAGGTTGAACTGCAGCTCTATGATAAAGTTTAATTTTTTGCTCCTTTAAAATTATTTTATTAGTACTGTCTCTTTAATTTTATTTGGGGGGATGGTGTGTGAGAGGGAACACAGATATGGAGGAACAGGGCATGAATGAGATAAAGATACATGATGTGAAAGACAAATAGAATAAATAAAAATAAATAAAAAAGAACAGATAACATTCTACTTAAATGTTGCAAAAGCTCTTCACACAATGTGGGGAAAAGATCTAAAAGGGAGAAGAAACAGAGAATGCTGGAGAGGAGAATGCAAAATATCACATGCTTTCTCTTATGAGTCATTTTCTCTCCTTGTAGTTTGTTAAGATATATATACAGATAGATATGACAGGAACATGAAGGGGGATTAAAATATGAGGGAGGAAGAGACACAGAAGAAAGGAGAGGCAGAGGAACAAAAGAAAGGAGAAAGCAAATATGAGCAAAATACTATAATGTACACATGAAAAGACCAGAGGAAAATATATTTTCTGTAGTGGAATATTCTTTGTATAATGTGAATAAAGGAGCTGTTTTGGCCTATGTAGAGCACCGTAGAAGTGAGTGGAGGATCACAGCACAGGCAGGTAGAGAAGGGTGGAGTTAGTCAGTCTTCATCCGATCCCCAAGAGGAACAGACATGTAGAGGTACCAACCAGCCACTGTCTGGGAGCCACGTGGTGGGCAAATTAATAGAAATGGGTTGAATTGGGATGAAAGAGCTAGCTAGTAATGTGCTTAAGACATCGGCCAACAGTATAAAGTTAATATAAGCGTGTGATTCATTTTCTTTGGGGGCACAAACCAGGTCCCAACCGTCACCGCACGCGTGCCAGGTTGCAAACCTCCCGGACCCAAAACAGTCAGCGGAAAACTTGATACAACAATTTTCTATGCTTACTAAAGGTTAAGTAAAACACTACTCACAACCTTCCACAACAACAAAACATCTTTATTCTTTGATAAAATTGTAATATTCTTTAAGCCTGACACAGAGTCCAGTACTATAATCTGGTTTGATGATGTTTCTGTTCTAATGTTTTCTTATATAATTCTATACCTAATTGAGTAATAATTATATACCAGGTTATAGTGATTTCTAGCATAACCTCATGCTTAATAATTTCACATTTTCTCTTTAAGATTTTTTCTCTTATTCTTCTGCAGTCATTTTAATTACTACCAAAACTTCTTCTGATCTCAGCTGTATCCTTTTACAATTCATGTCTGTGCTTTTAATCATGCATAAAATACAATTAGTGTTGTTCATATGTGGAGAAATGAAGGGTCATCTGCTGAAATATTGGTGGACTATTAGGGGTCATACTTCTGAAGCAGAATGACTATGTTTAACCTTGAAGCAATCAATGGTCAGTAGTTACTGAGATAAGGGTGAGGCCTAGTAAGGGCAACCCCATACATGCTAGAATGTGGCTGGCATGATCTTATGCATATCATATTTAGGTAGCACAGCTGCTGTGTGTTCATGAGTCTAACAGTACTCTCACATTAGAAAGCTGTTTTGCTTCAGTGTTGGCCAGGTTATGGCCTTGACAGTCTTCCACTTCCTCTTTTTTGTTGTTTCCTGAGCCTTGCAGACAGGAAGAATGATATAGATCTTGCACTATGGCTGAGCACTCAACTCTAACTCATTTTTTCACACTTTGATTAGCTGGAAGTCTTTAAATTAACCATTGTCTGCTGCAAAAGTAACTTCTTGGACAATAACTGAGAATTACTAATCAGTGGATAGAAAAATAAATATTTAAAAGAAAGTTAGATATGAAGTCTATTTTGCAAATTAAGACTAGCAAGTTCTCCCCTAGAGACTATGGCCTCCCCAGCCGAGGGTTCTTAGCAATGTTTACAGTACCAGACATCAGTTTTGCTCTTGAATAATACAATCAGTGTTTGGTTACATCCTTAATATCAGTGTCAATATCACAATGATTTTATGGACTCTGTAGTTTATACTTAGGTAACCTTAGAATGTTTTTCTCCCTCCGTAGCCAGTGTAGTGTTCTCTGAAACCATAAAAGCTAATTTTTTTTTTTTTTTTTTTTTTTTTTTTTTTTTTTTTTTTTTTTTTTTTTTTTTTTTTTTTTTTTTTTTTTTTTTTTTTTTTTTTTTTTTTTTTTTTTTTTTTTTTTTTTTTTTTTTTTTTTTTTTTTTTTTTTTTTTTTTTTTTTTTTTTTTTTTTTTTTTTTTTTTTTTGGACAAAAGCTGAGTCTTCCCTGGGCTAGATGTGTCTTTCACTTTTCCTTCTTGAACCACATATGACCTTAAGCTATGCTTAGGAGTGAGACCTTCCAAAAGAACTATTCTATGTCAAAATGTTTAGTTTCACAAATAATAAAGCCTGCTTGCTCAAACTATTTAAAGGAGAATATGGCTTTGAAACCAACTCCATGCCCTTCTCACATAATGCAGCCATGATATGTCCTCCAGTTTCATTTCTTAGTCAAAAACTGTTTGAGGATTACAACAGAGAAATGTAAAACTACTGCAATAACTCAGTGTGCCTTCTAGCTGACCTATTGACATGGTACATAGTGATAAACTAAATCAACAGAGAAAAGTAAACAAGTCAACGTTTTCTTTCTATAGAAATTTTCTATCCTGCAGCTATCTAAAATGTTTCCAAATCCCCTTTGATCTATAACCTCAGACTAAAAATAAAAAAAAATTAGAGACCTTTATATGAAAGAATATAGATTCACTTATTTTAATTCTAATAAATGAAGGTTTGAAACACAGCTATTTCATAAATTCAACCCTTTCATTCTCATGAGAAGAACATTAAAGAGAGAAAATAAAATTAGCTTATACATAGATGCCTGGACTTAAAACAGACAATAAATATAATAATCATATTTTTCCTATTCAAAATATATTGAAGAATGATTTAACAATAAATTGCTTTTTCTCTCATGACAAGCAATTTACACTTGCTATTTCTAGTCTTCAAGACAATTCCATAAAGAATGTACTATTGTTACCTTTTTATTTTTTACAGATTAAATAACTAAACCTGAACTAAAGTAACCTATTTAACATAACACAATTAGAATGAGTTAGATGTCATCTGTCTTAATTAGGGATTTATTGTTGTAAAGAGACATCATGACCAAAGTGATTCTTATAAAAGAAAGGACTTAATTGGGGTTGGCATATAGTTTAGAGGTTTAGTCCATTATTGTCATGGTAGGAAGCATGTTAGTGGGTTGGCAGACATTATGCTAGAGAAGAAGCTGAGAGTTTCATGTCTTCATCTGATTACAGCAGGAAAACTGATCCACTGAGCCTAGACTTGAGTTTCTGAGACCAAAAAGCCTACCTCCTAGTGATACACTTTCTCCAACAAAGCCACACCTACTCCAACAAGGCCACTCTTTTAAATACTATTACTCCCTATGGAACTCTGTGTCCTTTTTATTCAAACCACTTTAACACTTGGAAGAAATTAAGAAACAGAAGCAAAGAAATTAAGAGTTCAAAACCAAATTAAACTGCATAGACACTTTCATATTAGTGTAGGCTATCTGAGAATCTTGTAATTCACTCATATATAAATAATGTATATACACATATATGTAACTGTCATTTGTATACACACAAAACATTGTCATTTATACACAATACACACATGAATTCATACATATACACTCTCATTATTTATGCACACATATAAAAATATACTGTCACTCATATACACATCATTCATACATATACACATATACAAATATTCATACACACACAGTCATTTATATACATGCTATTACAAACACAGGAACACACTATTATTCATATACATACTGTCATTTAAACATGCTTGCTATTATTCATGCACACATACATACAGTACATTACTGTCACTAATATGCATTTATATATACACAATAAACTCTATGAGTGATGAATCACAGAAATGACACCCTATGACATGCTTACAAACTAGCCCTGTTAATATCAGTTGGCTAATGACTGATGAGCTCTCTGACTTGAATTGAATAGGAAACAAAAAGGAGAAGGTAGATTTAGACAATGCAAAACTAATACTCTAAATGCTAAAATTAATAGACTGTATGGTATAGCCATGTAGTGAAAATTGAAAGATAAGTATGAAATGATATGAAAAAAATCAATGCAAAAGCACAGCTCTCATCACAAAAGAGATAAGAGATAGGTAACATTGAAATCAAATTTGAGTGATCAGGATGTGGGAACACAGATTTAAGTTATTCTTCATTCTATGCTCCAACATTCTAAAAACTTCATGAAACTTTATAGTAATGAAACAAAAAAACTCACAAATCAAAATATTTTTAAATATTTTTGGGTAACATTAAGTAGGTGGGTTAAAGCAAAGCAAGGAATCTCTGCTCTAGTCCCCTGACACTCTCTGATAGTATTCTTAGTATTTTGGTAAACGGACACTAGTGGTTTCTTGTTTGTTCAAATTATTGCATTCCAAAATGTTTTATCTATAGTCATAGAATATTTGTTCTGATACAATGGTCAAGGAATGGTTAATGAGATGGCTAAGGTTAGTCCAAATTATTAAGCTCTGAACCTGTAACACTCTAACTTCTCAAAATTCTAGTTTAAATTGGTAAATCAGTATTACAAAAGGATCAGCTTAGGATGCAGCTTCTTTTCAGGAACTTCTATTCTTCTTGGATTCCACACAGTCTTTGCAAGAGTAGCACTTAGTGATCTTTTGCAGAAGGTGGACAGCAACAGGCTGGCTATTCAACCACCAAATGCTAAGTTGAAGGGAAGCAGGTAGGAGGGGAAAATTACTCAGCTGCAAGAATATAGAATTATATAATTTCCAGGTTCATGGAAGAATATGGGCAAGGTTCTTAGGGCAATAAACTAGGGTCTTCAGTTCTCTAGAAAATGAGTTAGCACAACATGGGAAAAATTAATAGATTTTTTTTTCTGTTGTAACTTTTAGACAAAGTAGTTAATGTTAGTTAGTAGGTTTTAAACAGGAATTTAATTGTAATGAGTAGGAGAAGAGGTTTGAAAGGTAAGAAGACATTGGAAGTCATAGCAGGTTGGTTTTAATTTGATTTTACATTGTCTTCACCAGTTTTGTTTGTGAGTAGAAGACATTGTCATCCTAATACAGACATTATAATGCAAATGTTTCTATAGTTGAGCTGGAAGCTATGCCTTGGCCTCTCTTCCTCCATTCCAAACCCTACCCTTCTCAGACAGCCCACCAAACAGTGACATTTTCTCCAGAGCTATTCAAGACACCTACTGTGTATTTAAACTGCCTCCCAGAGAGTGGTCACTTGGTGTTTCCCAGTCTTCTCCCACAGGCTCATCTCTGGGGGTTGAAAAAGGCTCGTTTTGCCCATTAAAATGGATCTTTTGACTTGGTGCAGCTTGTTGCGTTCATGAAGAGTAATAATACCTTTCTTCCTGGCGCTTTGGCTAGGAGGAGTTGAATTTTCCTCATTGGCTCCTGGCTACATGGCGGGAAACCACCTCTTACCTTCTACTCCCTCTCGACCAGACAGGATTGGTTTTGGGCTTGGTAAATTGCCCATTCCAAGTCACTGCCTTTAGAGGTCCAGGGTCTCTTCCAACTTTTGGGGTTCCCCTCCAAGTGGTGGCTATGCCCAACCCATTTCTACAATAAAGACTGCCTCTGCCTTTGTTCCGTGGGACCCTTTTCTACAACAGACTCTCTTCACAAAGGCATATCCACATATGACCCTACACTTGTAGAAATGAACACATTGCTTTAGACTTCAGGTTCTAGCACAGGCTTCTGAAATAGACAGCTATGGGTCCAACCTCGATCTCCAAACACCCTTGTGGTGTCTTTTACGAAATTGGTCCAAATTGTGGCTGTCTCACATCATACAATGGATTGAACTCTCTCATCCAAGGTTATGAGATTTGACCTCCTACTCCTTCCCTTTTTATTTGCTATTTTTCTATAGTCCACCCCTCTTGCCTCTCGCTGTACCATCATAGAATTCTACCTGCCCACTCCATCAATGACAAAATCCATTTTTCTTGAATAAACGCTGACAAACCTTCCTCTTTCCTAAAAATATTTTTTTCCAAGTCCACCACTTGCTGTTTCAACTTGCTCATTATGGCTTTCTTACAATCTCCAGCAGCCTGAGCTTCTTCTCTGTTTTTCAATTTTCTTCACAGTACTTTCTTCTCCTTGCGAGCCTGTGATGCCTTGCATGCCTTGGACCCTGCTGCCCTTGAGCTAGCACCATAAGTAACAGCACCCAGCCAGCTGCAGCAAGTGATACCGACCCAATAGAAGCCATATAATGGCCAGAAAGCAATTTTTATTCCTGTGGATTTTTACATGCTGCTAACTTTACAGTAAACTCTTAAGTCAGAATTTTTAAGTTGATCATCTGACATGGTTTCCCCCAGAAAGTTTTATCTTTCTGCTAAAAAAAATAGATCCCATCTATTTTGTGTATATGTATGAATCTGTCCCTGTATGTTTACATCAGGCTCAGTAGGATGTATAAATGTATGAAGCCACCACATGCTGTTTCTGTCTGGTCTTGGATGCTTGAGTTTAGTGTTCCATGTGCCAGCTGTTGCTATTACAGCTAACTGCCTGGACACAGAATTAGCCTCTGGGATTTTCTGGCCCTGAATCTGGTGGAATAACAGAAAGTTATTTTATGCTATTCTACCTTATTAAACAAAAATGCTAAGAAATTGGGTATGGTTGAAAACCTACAACTGCTGTATCCTTGTCTAGGGACCCCCAAAGACTTCCAGAGAGCTGGATTCGATGTAAACACATGAGGGGCTGTTTATTACTTTGGAAAGATTCAAACAAACCTGGGTCAAAACCCCTTTTTTTTTCAGGTGCAGAGGGTTTTGGCAGTGAGCCCAGAGGTCAGGGAGTTTTTAAGGAAAAGCATACATAAGTAGGGTGGTACATGACTTACCATTCCAGGATTGGTGCAAAGGGTTATGGGATGCAGCAGCAACTGGCTAAACTTTTGACACAAATTCAAACTCTGAATGGTGGCTGAACTTTTGACTTGAACCTAAGTTTTGAGTCTATTGGCTGAGATTCTTTCCAGACTCAGATCTGTGCTTGCCTGCCCTCAGGCATTAAATGCTCTTTTCCTCAAATGGTTTTGTAAAAATAAATTCATGTCTTCGCATAACAAAAAGTTAACACTGGTAACTCCAAATTAGAACTGCTCTGAAAAGCACCACATGGTCTCTCACCACTTTAATTAAATACAGCCATGTGGGCAGCCACCATTTTGACAAAGGATGGAGAACAGGAAGGTCATATGATTTCACCACCATTTTAAATAAAGTTGACCACATGGAATGGGCCCAGCAACTAGACATTAGGTCTTTAAGATATTTTGGATTAAAATAGATTTCTGTGTGATAATTCATGTCTTATTCTAAAAAATAAGGTTTAAGAAAGATATGATTTACAATAATGTTGGTTTATTGAAGTATCAAAAGTGTACAATGATGTTACTGGCAGCCAGATTTTGTAATGTAAGAGTAATCCTCTTGAGATACGAGTTGAAAAGAAAGAAGTCAAACTTTTGTTATTTGTAGATGACATAGCAGAATACATAAGTGACCTCAAAAATTCTAACATGGAACTCCTACAGCTGATAACACCTTCGGTATTGTGTCAGGACACAAGATTAACTCAAAAAATTCAATAGCCCTCCTATATACAAATTATAAATGAGATGAGAAAGAAATCAGAGAAATGTCACCCTTCATAGTAGCCACAAACAATGTAAAAGGCTTTCGGGTTACTCTAATTAAACAAGTGAAAGACCTGTATAACAAGAACTTTAAGTCTTTAAAGGAATTGAAAGAGATATCAGAAAATGAAAAGATCTTCTATGCTCATTGATAGGAGTACAAACATAATAAAAAGGCAATCTTACCAAAAACAATCTACAAATTCAATGCAATTCCCATCAAAATCCCCACACAATTCTTCACAGACCTCAATAAATAATATTTAACTACACATGGAGAAACAAAAAACTGAGAATATCTAAAACCAACTTCTGGAGGAATTACAATCCTCGGCTTCATTATCTACTATGAAAATATAGTAATAAAAATGACTTGGCATTGGCATAAAAAAAGACATGTAGACAAATGGAATCAAATTGAAGATCCTGACATTAATGCACACACCAATGAACATCTGATTTTTCACAAAGAAGCCCATACTGTATAATGGATAAAATAAAACATCTTTAACAAATGAGGCTGACATAACTGGATGTCAATATTGTAGAAGATTGCAAATAGATTCATATCTATTGTCATGCACAAAACTCAAGTTCAAGTGGATCAAATACTTCAGCATAAATTCTGCTTACACTGAACATGGTAGTACAAAAAAAGTGGAAAATAGCCTTGAATGTATGGGCACAGAAGGCCACTTTCTAAATATAACACTAGTAACATAGACACAGAACAATAATTAATAAATGGGACCTCCTGAAAATGAGAAACTTCTGTAAGGCAAAGGAAATAGTCAGTAAAACAAAATGGCAGCCTGCAGAATGGAAAAAGATCTTTACCAACTCCACATTCATCAGAGAACTGATCTCCAAAAGATATAAATAACTCAATAAACTAAACATCACACACTAAATAATGCAATTTAAAAAATGAGCTGCAGATCTAAGCAGAGAATTCTCAACAATAGATGAGAATTAAATGCCTGAAAGACATTAAAAGAATTGCTCAACATTCTTAGTCATTAGGGATATGCAAATCAAAAGTCTGAGATACCATCTCACCCCTGTCAGAATGGTTAAGATCAAAACACAGATGACAGCCTGTGCTAGAAAAGATATGGAGTAAGGCATATACTCCTTCACTGGTGGTTGGAGAGAAACTTTTACAGCCACTTTGCAAATTAGTATGGCTACTTCTCAGAAAATTGGAGTTCAGTCTACCTCAAGACCTAATAGTACCACCATTGGGCATATGCTCAAGAGATCATACCACAAGGACACTTAAGTAATGCTCAACTATGTTTATAGCAGCATTATTTATATTAGCCAGATCCTGGAACCAATCTAGATGCCCCTAAGCCAAACAATAGATAAAGAAATGTGGTACATATATACAATGTATTACTCTGCTATAAGAAACCAATGACATCATGAACTTTCCAGGTAAGTAGATGGTACTAAAAAATATCACCCTAAGTGAGGTAACCCAGACTCAAAAATAAAAGCATGGTATGTGCTCACTCGTGAGTGGATAATACATGTAAAGCAAAGGATAACCAGACTACAACCCACAGCTCCATAGAAGCCTTCATCCAGTAACTAATAAAAGCAGATGCTGAGATCCACAGCCAAGCACTAGGTTGTGCTCCAGAAGTCCAGTTGAATAGAGAGAAGAGGGATTATATAAATCAATGGTGTCAAAATAGTGATGGAAAAATATACAAAGACAACTGAACCAAACTCATGGGAACTTACGAACTTTAAACCAACAGCTGTGGTGTAGTGAATAGCAGCTATGACTTAGAGGCATAGCCTCTTGGCCAGAAAGGATCTGGTTATCACCTATGACTTTGGGACCAGATACACCATACCTTGCACCAGTTCAGAGAACACCAACTGGGCAATTACTGGCAAGTTGACTTCAATCACACCCCCACCCATAAAAGCTGCATTATCTCTTAACTCTTGTTCATACTTTTACATAATGGATGGAGGCACTCCCTACGTTTAGAGGAACAATAGATATATGGCTCAAGTACTCCTGGAACATGGCACCCCTTGATTTGGCATGCTTTATACAAACACAAGAAAGAAAATTTCAACCTGAAAAGGCTAATTACACAAAAGAAAATGCTAATAATAAATAATATTAGAATAAATAAAAAGAAGATGTAGAAACCCATGACAGGCTACCACCACAAAATAATGGGCATAAACACTCACTGACATTGATAACTCTCAACATAATTATCTCAATTCCCCAATATAATGACAGAGTGGGATATAAGTTTTACAAACAGAATTTAACCTTCTGCTGTATTAAAAAAATATACTCTAACATTTAGAAAAGACATTTCTCAAGGTAAAAGGTTGGAAAAATTATTCCTCTCAAATCAACCCAAGAAGCAAGATGGTATAGCTACTTTATTATCTGACAAAGTAGATTTCAAAGAAAACTTATTCAAAAAAGTACGTAAGAATACAGTATAGTCAATAAAGAAAAAATATGCCAAGAGATATTGTAATTCTAAACATCTAAGCACCAAACACATCAATACTCAACTAAATAAAATAAACACTACTGCTGTATGAAAATATCTGCATAATTGTTTTATTCATAATAGTATTTCCTCTTATTATTATGTGCATGAGCATAGTTGAAGAGATTCACCATATTTGTCTCTGAACAAAAGGGCTATTTAGTTTAATCTAATTTGTGACTTTAACCCATCAATATATTGGGGAAAGTTCTGCTCTATAAACAAAATGTATGAAACTTTATGACACACTAACATTTTTGTAGAGCTTCATAAGAAAATATATTTTTTTCTCCATTTTCCTTGATTTCCATCCTATCTCTGATGTCAGACTTAACCACAATTGTTAAAGAGAAACTTCTTGTAATTAACTCACATACACAAAATCTTTAATTTTTACAAAAAAAAAAACAAAAACAAAAAATCAATACCAACAGCTCTCATCCACAAATGAGCATCAAGAGATTACAATACTGAGAGAGCGATTCACAGCCATCAGAACCATAGGTGCCCTAAACTACACACTGCACATCTGTAATTTTTAATCCATTTACTTAGCTATTTAGCCAGATAATTTTCCAGTCTCATTCTATGGATCTTAGACTTGGCTCTCTCTTTTCATTTTGGGCCTCTGTGAACTGCTTTCTGCCTGTTTTCTATTAAAATTCCATTTATATTTCATGAAGAATATTCAGCTCTGTTTTTTTCTATCACTTATTTCCTGAAAACCCATCTCTCATTTCTATCTCTGTACCTGATGCAGGTATTTCCTAAACAAAGGCAGTGTCTTCACTAAGGGAATAGCTAGTAGCTGTGGTGAATTCCCACTTTGCATTTCTTTCATTCTTTCTTCTAGTGCTTCTCTGCTTACAACATACTTTAAACCCAGCCTTGGGGTATGTCTCAAATATATGTGTCTTAAGTATGAGCAGATAGTCAAAATTAAGCCTTCAAATTAAATTTTAAAGTGTCCCATGTAGTTTATGTTGCTCTTTTCCTACTTTGATAGAACATTACCCAGCTGTTACTAATCATAGTGTGAATAAGGATAAGCTTGGAGGGGCATAGAAGAAATGGCACCAATTTATTTTCTCCTGACACCTTTTATATACTATCAGATATATTTCCTCTTCCTAGCAGACAATTATACCATGAAGGTGACAACACACTTCTTTACAGCAGACTGTTTATCTTTTGTTTCAAATCTACTCAAGACTATCTCTTTCATATCTTTCAAGTATAGCACTTTTATTTTTATATAAGTGGTGATAGATTTTTTTACATTAATGTGATATTTACTAGAACAAAATTTCTCTTAATTTCAAGTTGTACAATTTTATGTTTTTTAAATGATATGTTCAATTTTGTAAAATTCATCACACTGATTTTTAAAAATTTGTATTACTTCAGAGGTAAACTCTTGAAATTTAGTAGGAAGTCCTCAGTATACTTTTCTCAATAACCTCTTGGTAGCCACTAACATACTCTATAGTCTCTCTATATTGCTTATTCTGTACTTACACAAGTAGAATATTAAATACATTAATTGAATATTAATGTATATAATTAAAGTGATATTATACTTTCATTTCTCTTGGATACACATCTTGTATAGAATTTTTCGGCTATGGTTCCTATAACAATGGATGACTATAACTTAAGAAATTAATTTGTTTCTCAAAGTTGCGTCATTGTATATTGTGAAAGCAAAATGAGAGAGGTATGATATATTTGCTTTCTGACCACAAATTCGTAACTTCTGACCACTTGTATCAGAAGTTCTGATCACTTATAGCCATTGTGGTGGTTTGAAAGAAAATAGTTTCCAAAGGGAGTGACACTATTAGGAGGTTTGGCTTTTAGGAAGTTGGTATGGCCTGGTTGGAGGAAGTGTGTCACTTGTGGTGGTGGGATTTAAATTCTCATATATGCTCAAGGCATAGCCAGTGGATCTGGCCAATTCCTGTTGCCTATGAGTCATGATGTAAGGACTCTTAGCTCCTGCTCCAGTACCATATCTGCCTGCACACCACTATCAGTCATCATGATAATAATGGACTAAGACTTTGAAAATAAGTCACTCCAGCTAACTGTTTTTTCTTTATAAAAGTTGCCATGGTGAAGAGTCTCTTCATAGCACCAGAAATTCTAAGTAAGACAGATGTCACCAGGACCTGGGATATTGCTGTGAAAGGCCTAATCATGCTTTTCTTTAGGGAAATTTGGACTTTAGAAGTTCGTGTTTGGAAAGTAGTGGAGTGTTTTGAGTACTTTTTAATAGATCATACTAGCAGAAACATGGAAGATAGTGGTGCAGATAGTGATTTGAACTATGGAAAACTGGCTAAAGGGACTTCAGAGAAGAAAATTGTTAGTATAGACAGATCTTGTAATATTTAGTGGTAGATGTGATTGCTTTTTGCCTTTGTCTGAAACATTTGCCAAAGGCTAAAGTAAAACGTTTTGGATTAATTCCATTGGCAGAGAAAGTCTCAAACCAGCCTAGTATATACTCTGTTGTGTGCTTACTAGTGTTGACTCTAAGGAAGCTATATAATAAAAAGAAAGAAAGAAAGAAACCTGAGCAAGAAAAGGTATTTGAGGAGCAAAGGATCAGAAGAAAGTGGAATGGGGCTAAATCCTGTATTCAAGAAGATGAACAGATTAAGAAATGAAACCAAGGAATGATAATCTCAGGGAAGGATCCCACTCAGCTAAATTTTTAAATTGTAAAAAAACAAATTAAAAAACAAACAGCAACAAAAACAAAGAAAAACTTTCCTTAGAGCCCTGTGGGCTGGTGCATGACTTTATCTCCACTACTTGGAAGCTAGAGTCTGAGAGCTCTCTGAGTTTAAGGCCAACCTGGTCTACAGATCCAGTTCCAGAACAGCCAAGCTTAGGCAGTGAAGGAAGGCATGAAAAACAGAATGTTGGTTAAGATTTAATAGAATTTGTATCTTTGTCTATGTGGTTTTGACTTCAGTGTCAAAAATAGAAAAAAGGAGGTATGAAATTTGCCTCTGCATCTAAGAAAAGCTGCTGAGGCCAGATGTACATCAGAGATGTCCCAAAATAAAAATCTAGAGAGGCCATTGTGTAAAGCTGTGAAGTTGAAGCCAGAATTAACTTGTAGACCCCAAGATGTTGTAGATGCCAAGTTATAAGATACATACCGAGGAAAGCTGCTAACAGGGAGTGGAAACAGCCCAAGAGAAGCAGTATATTTCAGTCAGTAAAGCTAAAAGAAGTTGGAGATGCGAAGATTATTTTGACACTCTGTTTTGAAACAGTAATGTATATCTTATGCCATCATATATTGGAAGTTTATGATCTGCTTTTTAATTTAATTTTATAAAAATTATATTTAAGAAATTGCTTTCAAGGTTACAAAGTATGCATTTGTTAAAATCATTCATTGAATTTAGGTTTAATTTTGCTATCTAAAAATTCATCAGTTATTTCAGAATCTTCAATTTATTGAAACAAGTTTATACTGTATGTCCTTATGATTTTCTGGAATTTCATTCATATCTGTAATAATGTTTGTCTTTTAATTTCTAGTTTTATTGATGTATGTCTTCCCTTTTTTAATTTGGTTAAGAATTGGCCAATTGTGTTTAATCCTTAAAAAATGAACAAACAATAAATAAATAAACAAACAAACAAACAAATAAAAAGAAATTGCATGAAACTCAGAAGGGATTTGAACTTTAGACTTTTAAATAGGTTTGAAGCTGTTATAGACCATTGGAACTTCTAAATTTAGACCAAATGCACTTTTGCATTATAATATAGCTGCAAGCCTTTTGGGGCCAGGAAATGAAATGTGGTAGTTTGAAAAAAGATAATACTCAAAATAGAGTGGCATATTAGGAGGTATGGCTTTGTTGGAGTGACTATAATCTTATTTGAAAAAAGTATATTATTGTAGAGGTAGGCTTTGAGGTTTCATATATGTTCACACCATGTCTAGTGAATCAGACCATTTTGCTGTGGAATGATCTTTTGTATACTGTAAAGATTTGTCACTTATATTGGTTTAATAAAAGGCTGACTGGCCAATAGCTGGGCAGGAATTATAAGCAAGACAATCAAACTAAGGATGCTGGGATGAAAAAAAGCACAGTCAGAGGAGATGTCAACAGACACAGAAGAAGAAGGATATGTAGAAAATGAGGTAACAAGCCATGAGACACATGGCAGAGGGTAGATTAGAAATGAGAGTTAATTTAAAATGTAAGAGTAGTCCAATAACAAGCCAGAGCTATCTTCCAAGCATTCAAAATTAAAGTTAAGTCTCTATGTTAGTTATTCAGGAACTGGTGAGCAGTAAAGACAAGTCTGCCTACAAATGACACCAACCAGAGGGCTGGAATTTGCCACATTAGATCTGAAAAAGCTTTAAAAATATTCTAAATACAGAAAAACACTCAAATGAGGCTTCTTGGTAACCATCATTTCTCAGGTATACTCTGTTTTCTAGCCACAAACAGAGACACAATTCCTTTAAAGGTATTTCTGGATCAGTGCTAGCAGAAAAAAATGGGTTTGACCCTTTTAAGGGGCTCTGCTTAGAAGGTGGTATGCTACTTGGTGGCAGCATGAACCGCAAAGCTGCCTAGAGTTGGATTGGTAAATATGGCTCTCATCAGCTGGTATCTCTCCCATACATAGCTCCCAGGGAACCAGACAGTGTAGAGCTTATCACCAATGGAGTTGGAAATACTAGTCATGCAGTTTAAAGGCTTATATGGTTAGAACAAGATTGCAGATATGCAGTAAAGACAGATTCAGATTAAAAAAGCCCTATAAATGGGCTATAATGTGTTTAAAAATGTACATAGGTTGGGAAAAAAAGAAAAAAGAGACAGTCATATATTAAAAAATAATTTAAAAACAATAAAGTCCTTAAAAGAAATAGAATAATAAAAAATATAATAAGCTGTGTAAAGATGTGAAATATGTAGAATATGCATTCTGTATGTTATTGTGTTGCCTTTAAATTTTCTAATTTTTAATCAAGAAACAACAGCAGCTATGACATATTAGATTATGAAAACTGCTAAAGTAAAACTATATATTTTAAAATATATCTTGCATTCAAATTTAAGTCAATAGTATGTTGCTTTGGAGGAGAGTTTATGCTTTTATTTCTACAGGAAATAAAAAGCTATAGATTCATCTTGAGTTAAAAAGAATTGAGTTTAATTGGGAAAAATCTCATAAAATCCTGTTTATGGACATAAAATAAATTTATATAAACTACAAGACACATAATGAATATTTTACCTGCTCAAACATCAAACAAACAATCATTTTTAACTGATTTGTGCATATCACATATTCTATATTTATGATATATTTTAACTTTAAAAGTTGATATATTTTTCAGAATAAAAAGACCAAGCTCCATAAAAATGGATGTCCCAGTTAATTCAAAAATCTCTGAGCATCTCTGTTAAAATTTCTTCCAAATTCTATATCCAGAACAGCTTTCAAACTGCTGCCTGAGATGATCCAGCCTTATATTACTTCAGTGTAGAAAGAGGTTTCTGTCCCCATCTGGCCAGAAGTTCAGATCCATAGACCTGCAGTCTAGAGCACTTAGCTACCCTCTACTGTTTAGGCCCCTCCAAATGATTCAGATACTGATATTAATTTCAAGATGTTTAGCCTGTGTCTCCGGCATATTTCTAGCTAGCTCTTTAATCCTAATCCAACCTATTTCCATTACTCTGTCCTACCATATGGCTCATGGCTCACTTGTGTTTCTTCACATTTTAATTCTTGGATGGCTGGCTTGTCTCTTCTGACTCTACCCTCCTTCTACCTATGCTCTGATTTTCCTGGCTACTCCTACAGTGTCTGCCAAGGGCCAAACAGTTTCTTTATGTAATGAATGATATTCATAGCATACAGAAAGACATTCCCACATCACTTCAGTAAATATTTAGCATATTTTTTATTTCTTCAACATTCTCCCAAATATGTCAATGCCCCCAAATAATAGAATCTAGTCTAGAAAATGTCATCCACATCATTCAATACCCAGATGGGTTAAGAATATTTATTATCATTTAAGGAGAGTTGGTTACAAGTTGTTATTGGCAATAGTAAAAAAATAAATTAAAATAAACTGAACAAAACAGTTAAATTCAAAGATACCCTTTTAAACCAAAAAGAGAAATATGATATAGAAGTTATGAGATAAAAGGGGAGATTATTAAATTTACTTTAATTCAAAAAACAATCATTAATCTTAAAATATTTTACACTGGGCCCTGGCCCACATCAGACTAAGAGAACCTTCATTCAGCAATGGATAGAGGCAGAAGCAGATATAGTGAAGCATCAAGTTGAGCTCCTGGTCCAGCTAAAGAGAAAGAGAGGAGGGAATATATGAGCAAAGTGATCAGGATTATGAGAAGTAGACCCATAGTGACTGCTGACTGGAGCTATTAGGAGCTCACTGAATCAGAAATAATTGCTAAGGAACCTTCAGGAAAGGAACTAAACTCTCCAAAGTTAGATGACTGTCAAATGGCCTGAGCAGTTTGTGAAGCTTCTTGAATTAGAATCAGACTTTGTTCCTGGTATATGAACCGATATCTCAAAGCATATTCACTACAGATGAACACCTAACTCAGACTTAATACTGGGATAAGGGACTTGAACCTACTGCAAATGGATATGCCAGATTGAACTCATCCACCTTGGGACTCCTTGCCCTCCTTCGGCAATAGATGTGTGGGATGGGGTTGGGGAGGCTGAGGGAGGACTGAGAGGAACTTGGAGAAGGAAAGGGAGTGGGAGCAGTGGTAGATATGAAAAAATTTAAATAAAAATATATTTGACATTGGTATGGATTTTGGTTTGTTGGTACAAATATACGGTTATTTTTTATGCTCCAAGCATGTATGTAATCTCAGTTAGGGTACTGATTTTATGTAGTTCCTTTAAATGAAATATATAATTAAAAATAAAAATTAATATTTATCCATAATTGTCAAACTTATACTCATGTTAGATATGTTTTCAATATTTTACAGAGATACTTTTAAATAGATAGATGGTCTTCAAGCACTGTAAAGATGTACAGAATATAACATTTAATATATTTAATAACCTAAGGCTCTTCGTGACAGAGAAACATGTCTGTTCCTGGCAGCACCAATCTACTTTAGAGAAGATTATGGGCATCAAAGAAACTAGGTATAGAGTCTACTTTTTTACAGCAGAAGCTAGTCATTTGGGCAAACAAACTGTTCTTGCCTCAGTTGCTGACAATACACTCTCCATCCATTTGGGCCAGCAGAATGTAAAAGAAAGCGAATGACAAACTTTGCCAAGACTACGTAGGACAGTAAATCAAAAAAATCTTGCTTCTTAGATATGTCTGTCTGATATACCAGGCCTATAGGCCAAAGTTGGATTTCTCAACATTATAGAAGAACCTAGAGTTATTATACAGGCAATAAGATGTCCTTGTCATTAGGTAATACTTTACCTTTCTGGAGTTTTTTTTTTTTTTTTTTTTTTTGAAATTAAAGACTAAATAATTAAACTTTAAGTTTCTCTTAGAACAGAAAGTGAATTAGGCAGAAAATTTTAGATTCACCAAGATAGCATGGACAATTGACTATTTTCTCTGTTTGCCAAATACAAATGGACTGAATATTGTAACTGTAATTCTTACTTAATAACTGTTTTGCTGTATATAATTTCACTGTGTTAAAAATAAAACCTTCCGTTTTAATTAGACAAAAGGAGGAAATGCTGTGCAATAATCCTTTTGTTTACTGTAAAGATTTGCCACTTAATCTGGTTTAATAAAAAGCTGACTGGCTAGTAGCCAGGCACATAATATAGATGAAACAACCAAACAAAGGGTACTGGAAAGGAGGGTGAACTCAGAGGAGTTACCAAGAGATACAGAGAAAGTAGAATGTGTTTGAAATAAATTGGCATACCATAAAACATGTGACAGAGGATAGATAAGAAATATGAGCTAATTTAAAATATGAATTAGCTACTAACAACCCTGCGCTGTCTGCTTAGCACTTACTTAAGTGTCCTTGTTAGTTATTTGGGAACTGACAGAAGAGAAAGGTAAGTCTGCCTATTGCTTTTGAGTCACCATATTAGGACTCTCAGCTCCTGCTCCAGCACCTTACCTGCCAGCATACCACCATAATGCAATGTGATGATAATACACTAAGCATTTGAAAATATAAGTTTCCCCACTCATTGTTTTGCCTTTATAAGAGTTGCCATGCTGGGAGGAGATAAGATAATGTGGAGAAGAGAGAGTGACTGGAAGGGGAAGGAGGGAGAAGGGAGTTTGAACAATGGAATACATGGATTAAAAAATATGACTTTATTCATAATAAAATAAAATAAAGGTTGAAAAAAAAGTCATTATGGTCACATTCTCTTTTCACAGAAACCCGAAGATAACCGTCAGTGAGTTTAAAGGTAAATTTTACTGTGGTTTTATTTGTATTTCTTGGGTTACTATTTTGTATCTGTTCTTGCACATCTTAGATGTTTGCACTTATTCTTTATAGGAATATTTGACAAAACTTTTTGCATTACTTTAGTTTCCTGTTCTTTTTCATTTTAATTTCTGAGGTTATTTCAGGCTTGATTCTTTACTCACATGACAAAGAAATACTTTCTCCATATGCTGAGACGATTTAGCTGTGCCCTTTAATACTCAAGATTTTCACTTTGATGAAGCTCAGTATACTTGTTATTATTCTTTTTCTGTTCATGCTTTTGATGTAAAATTTAGAAAACTATTATCTACTCAGGCATCATGAAGAGAAGATTTTGACCTAATGTTTTTCATAAGGATTTTAGATATTTAAATCTATGATCCCTTTTAGTATCATTACAATCTTAACAATGTATATTACAATACATGAGCACATAGATACTTTATTTTATTTAACTCTCCAACAGCTTTTAGCTTTGACTTCCTACTTTTTTAAAATATGAAATGATTGCACTTCCCTTCTTAAATTTATGACTAAATGTTTCATTACTTGGTGCTATCACAAGTATAACACATAGAAACAGCTTATTTTTATGCTGTCTGCATTAAATAGATTTTAAACATACAAAATAATAGTAATCTATAATATAGAAACAATAGCATTTTGAGATAGGTATCTGCAATGGGAAATTCTAAGCTGTACCAGAGGATGTTTACACTTACAAAGTACACTCCTATTCTGTTTTAGTTCTATGTTTATTCACATAGCACATTATCAATATGTGTGCTTTAAAGATCCTATAAATTAAGGTCACCTTTCTAAACACAATGTTTTTTTCTTTTTTTATTATGAAAAAAAGTGATATTATTTTATCCCTGTATCCCCTTATTCAGGCTCCCTTTCCCCTCCTGCCTCTCTCAGTCTCTCACTCTTCTCTCCATAAGTTCATCTCCTCCCTAGCAAGGGCAGGAGGTCTCAAGGTCTCAAGGTGCCTTAGTTCAACATTTGCTCCAGGCAGATCTGCTTTCCTCACCCCCACATCAAAATTGAGTCAGGTGTTTCTATGCAGGGAATGGGCTCCAAGGTGCCATTCCAAGGTGTTTCAGATCCCAAACTGTTCAATGGTTGTGGTTTGCAGCTTAGACACACTTAGCTTTCTTTCTTTTCTTTTCTTTTTTTTTTTTTTTTAGTTGTTGTTGTTTTTGTTTAAATGAGTGAGTACATCCCCTGTTTATCTTTCTGAATCTGTGAGATCTCGCTCAGGAGGATATTCTGCAAATCCATCCATTCGCAAGCAAATTTTAGGATATTATTTTTTCTTACTGCTGAGTAGTACTCCATTGTGTAGATGTATCACAGTTTGCTAATCTATTCTTCAGTTGAGGGGCATCTAGGTTGTTTTCATAATATTTTTAAAGCAATGTTACAGGAATATTACTGGCCACACCATACTTGTAAGAACCTCAGATATAATGATGTACATGGTCTACACAAGGTAGTCCTTATGAGTATTTACATAAAATCAAAGTAACTTATTAAAAATTAAAAAGTGGATATGTTAACACAGTTGGAGAGGAGGGAGGAAGGATGTTTGTAAAGAGCTTGTCTATGATGTGGCAATGTTGTTTCCCTCTAGTAGGAGAGGTAGCTCCCATGCAGACTATCAGATCCAAGCATGAGTGACTGGCCTGTAGCATGGAAAGTGTGAGTGTCACACTGGATTCCCTGTAGGTCTTAGTAAGTATTGGCTTGTTTAATTGGACCTGGGTATAAATGTATGTCAAGACCATATGTATTCTGCTTCATTTTCTTTACTATTTGCATGCATAGCAGTGGGAGAATCTCTACAGCTGTCTTAAAGAAAAACTCTTATATGTGAGAGAACCTTGTAATGACAGTTATACACCAACACATACAAATTTGTCTGCAGCTGTAAGCCAAGTGGCAGAGGGAGTACACTCATTGATCTGGCTATCATTTTGACATTTGGACAGCTTTCTAAGGCTAAGACTGTAAAATTTTCTTGCTCAGAACAGACAAAATCCTGAGCAGAAGAAAAGCATATATCTTTGTAGATTCTTTAGAAGCTAGATCGAAAAAGACTCCTTGTACAAGCCTGCAATTTGCTACTGAGGAACAATGCCTCTGGGTAACTGTGTAGAGCAGACCAAGTCAGCTTTCTAACACTACTGCATGTGGACCTGACATACCAAAGCAAGTGGTTATTACTAGAATCAGGGACCTCAGAGCCTCTCTCTACATATCTGATTATGTTTTGAGCAAAATCTGTCATTTGGGGGCTCTGTTAGCTATTTGCTCCAAGGATCCACTTGGAAAGACTTCTCTACTGAGTGCAAGCTCTTGTAGAGAAGGTACCATATCCCATCAAAAGACTGTGCCCAGGACATCCTTCCAATGTGGTTTATTGAAACTTTTTCCTGTGGGAAAAGTGTCAAAATGACTCTAAGTGCTGATTCACTGGTAATTTTGGATACAAAGTATTTTATTATTTTAAACTTCTAAAACTTTGAAAACAAGATAACCTGAGTAAATAATAGTTTTCTCAAACTGAATGTGCATATGCGGACTGACATTAAAGAACATTTTCTGATACCACATGTGACATTCTATGTTCTCATCTGTAGGCTGATGAATTGACCAACCTAGGTGGTAATACCTCCGACTTTTTTTGCCTTCATAAGGGGTAGCAATATTTAGACATTGTTCTAGTCTTGAAAAGCCAAATTTATTCCAAATGTCACCTGGAGGGCCCAGTACACACACACAGAAACTTATCTTCATCCTTGTTATAATCATACACCTTGAATAAGGGTGTGTAGCCACTTAAGTCACAGCACTGTGTCATTCCACCATGAAGGGATAAGACTTGTTGAGCATTGAGATGCAAATGCCTTCTAGTTATCCTCTTTTTAATTTTTTTAACATTAAAGCTTTCTTCAAAGAATATATTTTGATCATGATTTTTATTCTTCCCATTCCTCCCAGCTCTTCCAAGCTCCCTACCAAACTGAATGGGCACTTTTTCTTACTCTAAAAAGAAAAATACACCAAAGCAAGCAAACAAACAAACAAACAAAAGACAAAAATTGCTAATCCAAAACAACACTCCAAATAAATAAATAACATATAGTTCATTTTTTTGTTGTTGTTGGACAACTGTTTTGGTGATGAGGGCCACCCTTGAGTGTGATTGACATACCTGGTGCTACACCACTGGAAAAAAGCGAGTTTAATTTTTGTCAGCACTTACCCATTGCAAATAGCTTCTTGACTATGGTTGGGACCCATGTCAACTTCCTCTCTCAGAGCTGAGACCCTGTCTGAATTGTACATGTTTAGTTCCTATGTATGCTGCCACAACCTCTATGAATTGACATGTATATTAGACATTTTGTATTTGAAAACTCTATTTTCTTGGACATATCTACCATGTCTGGTTTTTCTAAACCTAATGCATCATTTCCTCTTCCATCTAGAGTCCTCAGCCTTGAGGGGGGATTTGATGAAGATATCCCATTTAGGATCCAATGTCTCTCACTCCCTGCACATTGTCCAGTTATGTCTCTCTGTGTTAATCTCAGAGTACTGCAAGGAAAAAAACTTTCTCTGATGGGGGCTAAGTGAGGCATTGATCTATGTGTATAGAAATATATTATTAGAAGTCATTTTATTGATGAGTAGGTAATTTATCAGAATAATTGTAAGGATTTCCAAAGCTTGCATTCACCTGGAATGTAACTGTCAATCATCCCTCTGGGTGTGGCGATGCAAACATGGGCCTGCCCACCCTTTTAATGAAAGGGCTCACACAAGCCCCAGCCTCTCTCTCTCTGTCCCCTCTCTTTCTCTCTCTTCTCTCTCTCTCTCTCTCTCTCTCTCTCTCTCTCTCTCTCTCTCTCTCTCTCTCCTCTCTCTCTGCCCCCTTCTGCCCCATCTCTGCTCCCTGCTGTAATAAACTCTAGTGTGGTACTTCCGGTGTTGAGATTCCATTCACACGCCATGTGCAAAAAACTAACATTGGTGCCGTGCTTGGCGGGGGCCTCCCCTAGCCCTAAGCGCATAGGCGCTGGGGACCCCTGTTCCAACCCTCCACTGGAGACCACCTTCAATCTGCCTGGTCGTGGACCGTATGCGCACAACACTGGATTGATTGGTGAGTTTCCCCCTCGGTCAGCGTAAACGTGAACTAGTTTCACAGAGGGTTGTGGTTGAGTTGGGCATGGTCTGAGCCGCCTGCACGTGTCTGCTGACGAGCTAGACCGCTGTGGGACCACTTCCTTGTGGATTCAGTTTGCAGGGGTGACGACTCTTGCTTGCTGGTTCCATATTCCCCTTAAGTTTCGGCATGGGAAATAAGCAAGCTAAATCCATACTTCCATCTTCACCCTTAGGGTATGTGCTAGAGGCATTGAGACCTCTTAGCCTTATGCCCTATTTAGATACTACCAAGCTGATCCGTTATTGTACAAAGAAATGGCCTGGATATCCCTTAGACAGTGAAGTAAAGTGGCCACCTAATGACACCCTGGATCCCGATATTTTGTGGGAATTATCTATTTAATGCCAGCAACCAGGCGGATTGAAAGAGTTAAAGAATTCCCCTATATACAAGCTTTCTCTTAAGTTCTAAGCCTTCCCACCTAAGTTCTCCTGCTTCCCTGCTGGTAGCCACTTTCTCAGACTCTGATGATTCTCATCTCTTTCCTTTGTCTAAACTCTCTCTAAATTGTACTGCCTTTACAATTTTAACCAATAATCTTTTACCTGAGGAGCGCAAGTGAGTTTGGGAGCAGGCCAGACTACATGCAGATGAAGTTCATCAAACAAATTTAGTGAGAAACTGCAGGATATGATTCAAGACAAACAAAAAAATCCATCCCAGTTTCTACAGCACCTTACAAATGCGCTCTTGCAGTTCACAAATTTACATTCAGAGAGCACTGAGGGAAGACAGCTTCTTATGATCCATTTCTTTAATCAAAGCTACCCAGACATAAAGGCCAAGCTTAGATCCTTGAGAGGGGCCCTCTAACTCCCCAAGCAGATATTTTGATGCTTGCATTCAAGGTGTATCACTGGAGAGATGAGAGGATTAGGCAGGAGAAATACCTCCTGCTGGTGGAGGCCATCAGGCCAGCCCCGCCACCACCGCCTCCCTGGGTGAGTAGACAGGGGCACTCGGAAAAGCACTCGGTGCTTGTTTCCGCTGTGGCCACGTAGGCCTTTACTATCTACTGTCGCTCATGCCCAGATCCACGGAGGTCATCCAGGTCATGTCCTAAGTGTTATAGACACCACTGGCCAGGTAGCTGTGGCCCTGCATCAAAGGGTGGGGACACAATAAGCTTGGATGAGGTGCATAATGTCCTGGGACTGGCCGAGGATGAATGTTGGTGTCCAGGCCCTCTCGGTCCGGCAAACATTATCACGCAGAGAGCCTCTGGTGGATATTGAAGTTTCTGGCTGCCCCATCTCTGCTCCCTGCTGTAATAAATTCTAGTGTGGTACTTCCGGTGTTGAGATTCCATTCACGCGCCACATGCAAAAAACTAACAATAATAATAATAGTTTTTCCCTTTAAATCCTTGACCTATCTAGTCTCAGGTTCTTGTCAACTTCATCAGTGATGGGTATAGGCTGAAACTCATAGAATGAATCTTAAACCAACCAAAAAGAGGTGATTTATTCTCATAATATTCATGCCACTATTGCACCTGTATATTTTACAGGCAGGTCACTGTCATAACCTGTAGGATTTGTAGGTCAGTAATTTTGATTTCTCTTTTCTCCTACAATAGCTTCAAAAGTACCTCCCAGCATAATTAGCCCTAGGCTGTACAGGTGAATCTTCTAGTAAAGCACTAGAATGGCTTAACATAAGCAAGTGTTGTTTTCAAAAATAAGTCCTATGATCAGGCTGTAGAGAGCAGCTAATTGCCTTGACAAGAGCCAGTGATGTTTGTGAGGTTCTATGGGACCCCTTGTGCTAGTGATTCTAAAAGATCTAGCCCATTGCTGGCATAGGAAGTTATACTTAGTTACCTAAGGCATCTAGTTGGGGCATAATCTCCTCCCCATTGTATGGTGACTTCATCTAATTTATTTTTTCCATATATGTGCCTGTGTGTGTGAGTGTATGTGTGTGTGTGCATGTGTGTGTGTGTGTGTGTGTGTGATAATTTCACAGTAATAGGTTTCTGTATGCTTTTCAAAGAAGCTTTAGTGCTTGCTGTCCTTCCATTATTACCTCTTTGATGCTGCTCTTATATCCACTTTTAGATTTGAGCCTCATATTTTAGTTTTTTCTTTTTTCCCATAATACTATATTCACTACATTCTATTTTCCTTTCTTTGAGAGATCCTCTTCTTTCCCATTCTCAGTCTAAACTTCTGTCATTGTACAGATTACAAACACAGCTAAAGCTTAAGGGCCATCTTTTGGGGTCTTGGTTTCCTCACTCAGGATGTTGGGTTTTTTCCTTAATTCCATTCATTCACCTGCAAATTCATTATTGTGCACTGCACATCAAGTACTGCAGCAATTCTTTACATTCAGAAAGATAGTTGTTGCTTTTTTTTTAAGTCAGTAAGGAATTATGTTTAAAGATAACAGATATGGTTAGCAGCCACAAATATTAAGCTTTAAAGTTTTTTTTTTTCATGATGTTGCAATCTCCAAGGGGAACTACAAATGCAGAGGACTCTCAACTTTATAGAAAAATGGTCACCAACTACTGCATCATCAATCAACTTTTACTAGCAGAAAGTTTTCCAGTAGTAGAAAATTCTTGTATTTATGTTATTCAAAATTATGATCCCTTTCCACATACACTTACTGGAGCATTTGAGGGTAATTTTTGTGATGAAGGAACTGAGAATATTATAGGAAAGGAGGATTTTGTTTTGATTTAGTGTCTTGTTCTGTAGTTCAGATGGTAATATAGCTCACTGTGTAGCTAAAATTACATTCAAACTCACAGAAACCCTCCTATCTAAGCCTTCTAGGTGTTGTGATTGTAGATGTGAACCATCATGTGTGGCTAAATACTGTTGTTTAAGTATTTTTTTAAAAAAGATTTACTTATTTATTTATTTATTTATTTTCTGTGTGGTATGTTACTTCTATGGATGATTTACTTGCTTGTAGTGTCCAGAGAAAGCTTTGGATCTCCTCACTAGAGCTACATATAGTTGTGAGTATCCAACTGCTGGGGCTGAACCTGAGTTGTTTGGAAAAACAGCTAGTTCTTCTGACTACTAAGTTATCTCTCCAGCCCCCAGGACTTGTTTTTCAATTTTTATGAATTTTAAATTTTTCAAACATAGTTTGTGGTGGTATGTTGGGCAGTTATGGGGTCTTCATAGACCAGACATTGCCAAAGAAGTATTCTCTGGTCTTCTGGATCTGCTACTGCACAGCAAATTCAAATGTGAGAATTGTTGGATCGTGTGCTTATGTGACTTGTCAGTGAGTTTTCAGGTATGAAAAGACTGCCAGCATTAGATCATTCATGCTGGGGTTAACCTCCCCAGGTGACAGGAAGCATCTTGCTTTGGGGAAGAAAGTAAATCTATACACTCTGTGATTAGTGTGTGATTATGTTTTACAGATAGGCATCAATGCCTGGTGATTTGATGTGCTTGGCTTTTATCTTTTAAGGTTATTTAAAGAAGCATACACATGGCTCAAAGCCTTGGGGAATGATGACATAAAATAACAAAGCATAAGAGGAAGAAAAACAAGCAAGTCCATCTGTAACAGGCTTACACACCCTCTTCAGGTACCTCCAGATCTACCAGCTGCATCTTTTTTCTTTTTAAACTCCTTTTCTAGCTGAACTCTTATAGAAGGTTTTCAATTTTGACACACTGCATAAACTCCAGCCTGCAATATACCACACACTGGCTTTTAGTAAAAAATAAAAAATTGGTGGGATACTGATGGGGAGATGGGGGTTAAGAAGAGAGAAACAGGATAGGATCAGGTTTATAGAACTTTTGTTTATCAAAAAAAGGAAGTAAAATTTAGGTTTTTATTTTATTATTATTTTTATATGTACATGTAAAAACATACAGTTATATGTACCAATATTTGTAATTCACTCATATTTATCCCCAGCTGCCCTTCACCATTGTTTCTCTCTACGTCAGTTTCTTAGTCTCTTCTTCTCTCAAACAGTCCCCTTTGCATAAAACCACAGGCATGTGTGTACATACCTGCATACAGAAACACACACACACACACACACACACACACACACACACACACACACACCTGCATATGAAAACAAGCATGTGGCTTTTGCTTTTGTGCATCTGGATTATGTTGCTTCCCATGAAATGCTCTAAGCCCATTTTTTTTTTATTAGTGACATAATTTCATTCTGTTACCCTTGAATAAAGTCTTTGCTTAATCATGCTTACTGTGAATATAGCATCAATAGATATGACTGGGAAAGACTCCGTAGTCTGATGACTAAGCTTCCTTTGAATCTCTACTCTGGAGTGATATTGTAGTATCACATTATAGTTCTACCTTAATATTTTGAGGACTCTCTACACTGATGTCCATAGTAGTTGTGCTTGTTGACAAATCTTCCTCATTTCTTGCACCCTTTTCTTGTTTGTTTTTGGTTTGTTTGTTTTCTTGGAGATCGCTATTCTGACTTTTGTGTGATGGAATTTGAGTATAATTTTAAATTAAATTTCTCAAATAGTTATCAATTGTGAACTTTTTATCACATATTTATTGGACATTTGTATTTCTTTTGAGACCTGTCTGTTTAATAAATTTGTCCATTTAATGATCATATAATTTTCGATGTCTAAATTTATTTCATAATAGATTCTACATATCAATCCTAAGTTACATGTGTAGGTGACAAAGAATTTCTCCCAATCTGTAAGCTATTTCAGTACTTTGCTGAATGTTTTATTTGCTGAGTAGAGACTTTTTTTTTTCCTGTCAGTGTTGTATTGGTTATCCTTGGTCTTTTTGTACATCCAAATGTAGTTTAGAATTATTTTTCTTGTTTTTTGAAGTCTATCACTGGAATTTCAATGTGAATAGTATTGAATCTACAGATTATGATATTAATCATGCCAGCTCAAGAGCTAAAGAGATCTTTCTGTTTTATAGTATGTGCTTCAATTCCTTCAGTGTTTGCAATTTTTCTCTGTAGATGTTATTTTTACATTGGTTAGGTATATTCTTAAGTGTTTTGTTTGACCTTTGAAGATATTGTAAAGGTATATTTTTAATGATTTTTCTCTGTAAAATTCTTATTAGTATTTAGAAAATCAACTGAATTAGTCATATTGATTTGGTATTCTATTTGTTTGCTAGAGATACTTTTGAGGTATTTGTGATGTGATAGAGGGTATATGATTTTGTTCAGTATGGTGTCATTTTATCTGAAAACAAAGAATTTTCATCTGCCTTCCTATCATATACCTTTCATGCCTTCTTTTATCTTTAAAATTCTGAAGGATTTTGACAGTCAATCTATTCTGGCATTTTCCTTGTGTCTAAACTATTACCACTTCTGTGCTATTTCTTTTTATAGTTGGTAAAGTTCTTTTTATCATCTTACTTTGATTTCTGTAGGTCATTATATCTAGGAATTTATCCCCATATTTTTCTAACTCTCTGTGATTTTGCATTTTTTAAAATATAAATCTCAAAGTATTTTCTAATATTCTCTGAGTTTCATTAGCATGTATTGTAGTGTCCTGTTCACTCTCCTGCTTGGCTACAGTTTGCAAATTTGACTTTTTTCAGAGACAGTTCTTTGTTTTGCAGAGTCTTAGTAGAGTTCTTTTAGTCCTTAGTGTATTAATTTCTACCTTGGTCTTTAGTACTTCTTTCCAAGCACTATTAGGTTTGGTATGTTCTTGTTTTCTGAAGACATTGAGATAGATAAAATATTCATTTGTTTTTGATCTGATTTTTAATCTGAACATGCATAGCTGTAAATTTTCCTTTAGAAGTATTTTTGCTAATTTTCAAATGTGATTTTAGTTTCATTTAATTTTAGTAACTTTTAAATTTCCTCCTCAATTTTTTAGAGATTTTTTATTCTAGCTCAAATACTTAATCTCTAAGTAGTTCCATAATTTATGTAGATTATCTTTTTATTAATTTAGCATTATATTCTGCCACAATCTGGTAAGAAACTAGAAATTGTTTTTATCTATTTATATTTTAAAATATTTTCTGTGTAGCCTAAAAGGTAGTCTGGCTCCAAGTTGCACAAGCTATTATATAAAACTGTATATTCTGTAGCTGTGGGTGAAATATCTGACCATGTAATGTATGGTTCAGGTAAACTCTGAAGTTTCTTTGTTCATGACCTATGTGTTGCTGAGAGTGCAGTATTGATTTCATCTACCATCATTGCATGAGCATTCATCAGTCTTTCAAATTATCAGCATTGTTGTATGCAGCTAGAAACCTCACGTTTATATATAACTGTTATATATTTGTGGTAAGTGTTCCCTTTATTAAAAGTCAGAGATCTTCTTCATCACCTCTGACTCATGTTTGTTGAAATGATACTCTATCAGATTTCACAAGCACTCTCCCAGCTTGTTTAGGGTTTCTATTTGCCTGTTAAAATGGTTTTCATTCTCTGAAGAATGAAATACCTCTGGTATGTTTCTTGGAAGCAACAGAGTTATAGTTCTCTCTCTCTTGCTGTCTCTCTCTGTCTCTGTCTCTCTGTCTCTCTCTCTCTCACACACACACATACACACACACACATCTGTATTTTTTAGCAAAAGGGTAAATTTTTTGGTTATTAGTAAAGCCGAGGTCTCCTTCCTGTGATTTTATTGATCTTTCTTGTTGATTGGATTGTTGTTTTGTTTTGTTTCTTACTTCTCTCTGCCTATTAGATGCTTATTGTTTTACTGGGTTAAACAATGGATTATTTACTAAGTTTCTGTCTCTCTATTTTTTGGCTATTCTACACATAAAATGTTCTGCTTCTGATGTTCTGTGAATAAGACTTTTCTGCCTCCAGTGCTTGGAATTCCTAAACAGTGTACTGTGTGCAGTACTGCATTGTCATCTGTGCTGGTTTGTGCTCATTACGTCCTTTAGGTGTTGGTTTTCTTTAAATGTCCTCCTTTTCCCATCAACTTTAACAATATTTTTTACTGTATATAGCAGCTGACATTGCTGTTTTAATACTATTAAGGATTAAAATATACAATTTTGGGGGATAAAGAGATCAACCTGCAGTTAAGAGCACCAGCTATTCTTCCAAATGACACAAACTCAATTCTCAGCATTCATACACTGTCTAAAGAAATTTTTATTGTAAAGAGACACCATGACCATGGCAAATCTTATATAAAAGAAAAACATTTAATTAAGGGTGACTCACTTACAGTTTCCGAAATTCATTCCCTTATGATCATGAAAGAGAGCATGGCAGCATGCAGACAGATGTGGTACTGAAGCTAAGAGTGCTACTTCTTGTAAGCAATAACAAGTGGACTGAGACACTGGGTGGTATCCTGAGCAAGAGAAACATTAAGCCCATCCACATAGTAACACACTTCCTCTAACACCTCCACAAAGCCAAGTCATTAGTGCGACTTCATATGAGATTATGGGACTAATTACATTCAAACTACTACAATTTATATATTCCTTGCTCTTTCATATTTGAGGGAGAATCTTAGGAGGTGGGATTTAACTTTGATCTTTGCTATTATGGAGAGGTGTTTTCAATAAAGCTTTATATAGTTGCCATTTTATAGATTTAGCATAGTAGTTATGATGTGCTACATAGTGCTTCTTCATTAGTCACATTGATTTGGGTTTGTAGATGCTTCTAGGGATTAAATATTCATTTCTCTGGATTTGGAAAATTTTATTCTATAATTTTTAAAATATATTTAAATATATTTTCCCTCCTTAGTTTTATCTCAAATTTTACTTCACAGGTTCTGAAATTTAGTTTCTTGATTTTATCCAAGAGATTTTAAAGGTTTTATTTATTAATATTTATTCATATTTGAATGTGATTCCCTTCATTTTCTTGTTCAATTGTAACATTTTCTTTTGTTAGTCTAATCTACTGGTGATGTTTTTTTCCTTTGTTTTTAAAAAATTCCATTTTTATCTTTTAACTCTACTACATTTCTGTTTAAACTTCAATTTCCTTAATAAACTCCTCACCAGATGTTGTTGACTTTCCTTCAAAGGTCTGAATTGATATCTTAGCTCATTTATATACTTGTTTATATCCTTTTTGAAGTCACTGATTTTTTTTTTTTTAAAAAATAAAACTATGGTTCTATTTTTGGTTCAACATTTGACCCATATCTGTTTTTTGGAATTTAATATTTGGGTTAGAGCAATGATTCTCAATTTGTGGGTCATGACCCCTTTGGCAAACATATAGGTTCAAAAATAACTACATTATGATTCATAACAATGATAAAACTACAGTTATGAAGGAGCAATGAAAATAGTTTTGTTGTTGAGGGTCATCACAACATTCGAAACTCTGTTAAAGGGTTGCACCATTGGGAAGGTTAAGAATCACCAAGTTACAGTCTTCTGAGGAAATCATAGTTTTGTTTTCATATTTATTGTCTTTGTGTTTCAGTTTGTTTAACTGTTGTCTCATATATATTTTTTATTGTTATCTTCAGATCTCAATGAGCAGGCTATTGATGAGGGCTCAATACCCAGATTGAGGCAGAGAGAAAAAATAATTGATGTATGCACAGCAAAAAAAAAATACAAAATTGTGCTTAAAATGAGGTCTAAGCTTACTAGTGTATCACCTATCACTATAGAACCAAATAGCTAAATAAAATTTAATGACAAATATAGAAAGAATAGTAAAATAAAGAAAAAAGGAACAGAAAGGGAAAGTAAAAAGACAAAGTTAAATAAATAAAGGTGAATACTAGAATACAGAAAAGTTTTAAGAAAGACATAAAAAGAACAAGAAATACAATTTTCTAGTAAAGAAAAAACATTTAAACAAAACGGATGAGCAAAGGAAATGAGAAACACATCAAAGGCCTATATCAAATATGACACAGTCAAAACAGTCCTAAGCTGCAGTAAAGGGATGGGGAGGAAAACACAAGGCATAAAACTTAAAAAATCAAATTGGAGAAAATAGATTGTCCAAAAATAAAATAAAATTATAAACAAATCAGATAAATGTTGAGGAATATAAAATATTAAAGTATTATATAAGGTTATATTCACAATACTACCAAAAGTAAGAAAGTCAAGGTAGAAACATGATGTTAAAGTACTGGAGCAGTCTAAAACTCAAAATACAGCTTAGGTACCCTGGGGTGTGTTATCTTTCAGCCCAAGTAAGTAGGAGTGGGGTAAGTTCACAGCACTCCGATTACTCCTATCCAGACTATCAGAATCCATAATCATCAACCATACTGCAACACTGTACAGCTGCAATTACCAAAGAGTTCACATGAGCACTGGAAGACTGCCTCAACAACACAGATGTGGCTCCACAGGGTAATCTACTAATGAACGTAGATTTGGGACTGTCAGATTCTAAAGTTATACTGAGTGATGAGGCTGTCCTCTGCCTACTGAATTGTCTAAAAGACTTACTGCTCTGAATTTTAGCTACCTGAACTTTGTGGAATAACTGCATCTGTCACCCCTGTTTTCTATTGCTATCTTCTGTGGCTCTCTCTCTCCTAGGTTGAGACACCGTTTTCTGGTAACTTTTCATACTCTCAGGATACCTCAGTTTTAAAGAATAGATTTCAGTCCAGGTGGTACACCGCCACAGCTTTTTGAATGAAGAGGACTGACAAAATAGAAGTGTTCTTTATTGCTGTGCCCTTCTGCCAGAAAATTCGGTGCTTCAAGACAATCCACAAGTAAATCTGAGACCTGTGAGCATTATGGGGTAACTCTGTGATCAGACTGTCTGTGTCTTTTTGTCCCAAGCTTCTTAACTTATCATTTGAGGCTTCTGCTGCCCCTCTCTGCTAGGGCACCATGAGGCTATAGTCACTGTTAGTCTCTAAAGCCATGACCTCCTCTGAGTTCTGACTTCAAGTCCCGTTTAAGAAGAATTTCCGGGTGCTGAATCCCTCTCTTGCCTGGGCTTCCTTTGGGAGCACTCTTCATTTCTATCTCTTCCTGTCTATCTCTCTCTCCCTTTCTCCCTTCTTCTCTATTTCTGTCTCTCCCCCTCCTCCCTTCTCTATTATCATAACTTTCTTTGATATCATAATCTTTTCTGTTAATCAACACTATATCCCCTTAACCATAAAGTTCTTGTACATTTAAACATCCTCTACGTGTGTCCTGCTATCTCAGCTTCTAAGTGTCTCCTGTTATACACACTGCCTCTGCCACATCGCGCATGAGGCCTCCGAATTCATAGAATTCACCATCAGATAACCGGGTAATTCATATCTGTTCCATGCAAGATTCTCCCAAAAATCTTAACAGTCATGTCCTGATTACTTGTTTTTTGTTTTGTTTTGCTTTGCTTTGTTTTTTTCAGAGTCCTCCTGTTCTTCTTGGCTATATTCTTGCTTCCTTTCTATGTCAAATTTCAATCTTTCCATGTTTCTCTTTTTAAAATGAGTGCATTCTTTGATAGCCATACTCATCTTCTTCACTTTATCACTCACATGCAGGCTGAGTCTAGACATTATCTTTCTCAAAACATAATTTTTTTCTTTGTTCTAGGTAATAGCTGACCCTTCCCCCATGGCCTCACTATTTACTTCTGGCAGGTCTGGAACTCACTATGTAGAACATGCTTGTCTCAAATTCATGAGAAGCTTTATGCCTCTACCTTTGCAGTGTTTGGATGTTAGATGTGACGAACATAACTAGGTGATATAATTTTTTCTTATCTGTGAGATTATGAAATAACTACATCATTTCCCTATGCCCTCTAATCCCTCCAAATTATCCTATAGGCCTCTACTTTTTGTCTGTCAAATTCATAGCTTCCTTTTTTATAAATTGTGATATGTTTATATGTGTTTGTGTATGACATATATTTCTAAACACATGAATAAAGCTGCACAGTCTGCATAATGTTTCTGATATGTTTTCTTTTAAGATAGGCCATTTGGAATTGGGTAGTCACTTTTTATGTTCTTCCCTGAAAGAGACTATTTCTACCATGCCCAGTCTTCCTTAATTACCTATTTTTCTTCGTGTAAGGTTGAGACCTCATTGTCTTTCCTACATTCACTTTAGTGCGGTCATTGCTGGTGTCCATCCCTGTTAAGCTCCTGTTTTGGAAGTCATATTGGTAAAATTTTATGGATAGAATTTCTGACATTACTAGTAGACATAGTCTCACAGCAAACTTCCTCATTTTCTAACTTTTACAAGGTTTGCAACCTATTTTCTGAAATGTTCTATGTCTTAGGTGTGGAAGTAATTTTGTAAACATATCCATTGGAATTGAGCTCCACCGCTCTTTATTTTGATCAGTTCTAATTTTCTGTAATGGTTTCTGTGTGTTTCAGACAGTTTATTTGATGATGGATAAGTATAAGTACAAATATTTAAACTGAAGTTAAAGATTGTGTTTAGTTAGTAAAGTATTAGTGGTAGGTTCTCCTCCAAGATCCATAACTTCACATGCCTGAGATAACTTGCTAGGTTTCCAGTACTAGGTGTGGCTTCAATCTTGTTGAGTGGGCCTTAAAACCAATAAGACAGCTGTTGATAACCAGCAAGGTATATGTGATGCTACACTATTGAACCATTAGAGTTAGCCTGCTATTATGGTGATTATTTTGGTTCATAGGCTAAATAAAATTTGTTTGTTTTGACCCTAATTCAAAAGCTTGCATGGAAACACATTTCAGTTTCCATGAAATTTAGTTCAAGGCAGGAATGAATCATCCAAGACAGTTCTAGTCTAGGGGACTTTGAATCTGAATCTGGTTTATGCTGCCTTCGGCAGTCAGGAATTACCTTCTAAAACTGGGGTGTTACCAATAGCAATAGCCTATAGTGTTTGGGTGTCTCTTGAACAAACATAACCAACAGCTGAAAAGAGAGCTTCCTCTATCTGAATCTAGGTTTTATTTTTTTTAAAATGGTCTTTGTGTCTTAAAGGTGGACATTGTCATACTAGATGAGAAAATCTCATTTAGACTATATGTATATTTATACAGACTTATATATATTATGCTTTAAGATAAATTCTTAAAATATTTACAGATATTCTTATTGTTATTTTTTCTCCTCCCTCCTTCTATATTTTCTCCTTTTTCATTCTCTTAATTAGAAGCCACATATTTCCATTTGTATGTTTATTCTTATTCTAAGAAATTACCAAAATTCAGTATTCAAGTTTTTTCAATAGCACAAAGAAATAAAGTGGTACATTAGGCAGTAAGTCTACATGTGTCCTGCTTTTCTTTTTCTAGATAGTATTTTCAATTATTACTGTTCTGTGGGTGATAGACCATTCTGGTATCCATTATGTTATGTTAATATTGTCCAGTGACAGTTTATGTTTAACATTCTTTCAGGTTCATTTGGTATTCATTTGGAAATGTAGAGTTTGGTGGCACTTAAAACATATTGTAGAATTGTCCTTTGTTTAACCCTCTATAATGTATTTAAATATTACTTAATATAAGTTTGCATAGTACTTTATAACCTGGTAAAATAAGATATTTCATTAAAATTCTTTCTATTCAAGTCATGGACAGAAAATAGGTTAAAAGTTCAGAACAAAAACAGAAAGAGAGAAACAGAACAGAGTAAAGCTGTGCTTTAACAAGAGTATTTAAAGACAATTTTTTTAGGTTGGTTTTGGCTTCCAAAATTTCCCTTAAAGGAACCACAATTAATGTATTTATACAATCATGTTTGTCACTTTTAGTTTGAACTTGATGTCCTTTGATATCTAAGTATAAACTAAGACATGCTTATTTGTTTTTTTAGTTGTTGTTGTTTGGTTTTTTGTTTGTTTGTTTGTTTGATTTCTGAGTAGTTTTCTTTCTGTGATTGTAGCTTTCTGAGTACTGAACTAGTTCCAAATGTAAAAGAGTAGCCATCCTTTTCCAAAACCATCTCCAAGTTTTAGGGGATATGTTTCTTCTGACAATGAGTTTTGCTTGTCTCCTAATTTTTTGATATTTACAGTGTGGTAGCTATATTGAAAGGTCTTGAGGTGTGCTTTTAAAAGAATTTTAGTCTTCTTTCAGAGTGCTTACAATTAAATATAAAAGGACTATCATGAATATTTATGAGTATTATTACTTGATATAAACATCTCAGAAGTAGACAACAGGCCTGGTATGTTCTAAAGTAGAAACAAAGATATAAAACAGAAATGATTCTACAGGGCACTTTTGTAGAAACAGTCTAGGGAGGTATTTTGATTTATAGAAATACCCTCACTTTAATGTTAGGGTGATAAATATTTTCTGGGGGGATATTTCTATGGGATGTCTTTGTACTTGCTAGTTTTCTTGTCAACTTGACACAATTTAGGACTATTTGGAAAGAGAAAATTCAAATGAAAAAATGCCTCCATTAGAGTGCTTTTAGGCAAGTCTATGTGCCATTTTCTTGATGAATGTTTGTTGAGAAAGGGCTTATCTTACTGGGGACGGTGCTACCCTTTGGTAGGTAGTCTTTGTAATATAAGAAAATGAGTTCGGTAATTCATGGAGAGGAAGCTAGTAAGAACCTTTTCTCCTTTGACTAGGCTTAAGTTCCTACCTCCAGGTTCCTGCTTAAACTCCTTCTCTAATTTCCATACATGATAGAGTATAAGATGTAAGCCAAAAGAAGTTGCTTTATTGTTATGGTGCTTTATCACAGCAACACTACTGTGGAAAAATTTTTTGTACACTATAAGAATGTGTTACTCTTATTGTTAATAAAAAGCTGATTGGCCAATAGCTTGGTAAGATTTGAGAGGGGGCAGAGAAAATGCTGGGAAGAAGAAATGCAGAGTGGGCAGATAAGCCATGAGATGCAAAGTGAACAGAATGTGAAGTATGTACATGATGTATATAAGCCTCAGAGCAACACATGAAATAATAGAAATGGGGTAATTTAAGGTATAAGACCTTACTAAAATCAAGCTTAAGCTAGCAGCTGAGCATTTATAATTAATAATAAGTCTTGGTGTAGTAATTTGGAAATTGACTGGTGAGACAGAAAAACTCCACTTATAAATGGTGCCCATATGTCTGACAGCTATATCTACATAAGACCTGAGAAAACTTAAAAACAATTCTAAACACACCAAAACAGCCAAACACAGCTTTGTAGTCTTGTGCTTTTCATGCCTGCTATTGTACAAAGATGTAGTATAATAATCTACCTTTTTCCCTATCATTTTTTGTGTTATATTCCCATTTTTTTCTTTTAGAATAAGATTGACTATGACCAATATCAATTATAACTAGTCTCCCTTAAATAAAAACAAACATTCATAACCATTATTTTGGTAAATGTGAACATAGTTCTTTAGACTACTTCCTGATAAATGGGGGCACTGGTAATAATTTAGGAAATGAGAAAATTTAGGATTATGGTCAATTCCTGACTGGAGCATTATTTGAGGTTGTATCATCTCAGCTAGCAGTTTTAAAGCTAATCTGGATGTAAAATTCAGAGGAACTAAAATAGAGACACTAAATTGTTGGATAATCTGAGCCATTCATTTTCACTGGAGATTGTTCAGGGGACTTTTTTCAATCAAACATGGATTTTTTTTTTTGACTCAGAATTAATCCAAATCCTCTCATTTCCTATGGAAATAAAAGCAGATCCTTTTTACCAAAGCAATATATGTTTTGGCTTAAAATTTGAAGTCAACATACTTTTAAAATATATAGGTTATTTAAATCTAGCAGCTTTTATAATTAATATCTCTTAGCAGTTATCATTTATTCATTAGTCATCAACAATTTAAGAAAAACAAAATAACATACAGTATCCAAATTCTCTGTGTATTTTCCATCTTTACATTGCTTAATATATTTTTAATCAATCTATTTTTAATTGAATATTTATTTCCAATTTTTATCCCCTTAACCTCCTTTTTTTCCTTATTGCTTTAGCTAAAATATGAGAACTATGTTGAAATGATAAGGGCAGAGAGAATAGTCTTGTCTTGTGTCTGATTTTTAGTGGGATTATTTTGAGTTTCTCTACATTTCGTGTGATGTTGGCTGTCGACTTGTTGTTTATTTCCTTTTTTATGTTTAAGTATTTTCCATGTATATCTGTTCTCTCTAGGACTTTTATCATGAAGGAGTGTTGGATTTTTGTCTAAGAATTTTTCAGCTGATAAGGAGATGATCAGGTATGATATTTTTTTCTTTCAGGTTGTTTATATAATGGATGATATTGACAATATTTTTGTATGTTGAATCATCCCTGTATTTCTGGGATAAAGCCTACTTGATTGTGGTGGATGATTCTTACTTTTTTTTGATAGGTTGTTTGGTTTGCCCTTATTTTATTGAGTATTTTTGCTTCAACGTTCATGAGGGAGATTGATCTGTAATTCTCTTTCTTTGTTACATCTTTGATTACTCAGTTGAATTGAATATCAAGGTGAAATTGCCTCATAAGATAGGCTGGCAATATTCTATCTGTTTCTAATGTATAGAAAAGTTTGAGGAGTATTGGTATTAGTTTTTATTTGAATGTCTGATAGAATTCTTCACTGAAACTATCTAGCCGTAGGCTTTTAATGCTTGGAAGACTTTTAATAAGAGCTTCCATTTCCTTGGGTGTTAAAGGTTAATTTAGGCCATTTGTCTGGTCTTAAATTAATTTTGGTAAGTGGTACCTGTTAAGAAAGCTGTCTATTTCTTTTAGGTTTTCCAATTTAGTGGAGTATAGGTTTTCAAAATATCATCTAATGATTCTCTGGATTTTCTGGGTGTCTGTTGTTATGTCATCCCTTTCATTTCTGATACTGTTAATTTGAATACTCTCTCTCTGATTTTTAGTTAATTTGGATAAGGACTTATCTATCTTGTTGGCTTTCTCAAAAAACAAGTATTCCATTCATTGATTTTTTGTATTGTTCTTTTTGTTTCAATTGTACTGATTTTAGCCCTAAGTTTGATAATTTCTTGCTGCCTACTATTTCTAGGTAAGTTTGCTTCTAATTGTTCTAAGGCTTTTAGCTGTGCTGTTAGTGCTCTAGTGTGGGATTTCTCTAAGTTTTCTAAATAGGCATCTAGTGCTATGAATTTTTCTCTTACCACTGCTTTCATTGAGTCCTATAAGTTCAGGTAAGTTGTGGATCTTTGATTTCTTTATATATTTCTTTCTTTCTTTTTTTCCTTTTTTTATTGTTATGAATAAAGAAGTCACATTTTCTATCCTTGTATATCCATAGTAAAGGTCCTTTCCCCCTCCCACCACATCAGGACATTCCCTCTTCTCCACATCTCCCCATCAACCCCATGGGCAAAAGGTCCCAAGGTACCACTGTCCCAATATTGTTTAGTTCAGCCACCATTCCTGGCAGATCCAGTTTCCCACCCCCAACCTCAAGACTGAATCAGGTGTTCCTCTAGGTGGACTGGGATCCAAGGAGTCAGTCTAAGGTGTTTCTGATCCTGTGGTTTGCAGCTTGGGCATGCTTTTTTTTTTTTTTTAAGTTTTTGTTTGTTTAGAGTCCACTAATGAGTGACTATATCCCCTGCTTATCTTTCTGGGTTTGTGATACCTCACTTAGGAGGATATTCTCCAGTTACATCCATTTGCCTGAAAATTTTAGGATATCATTTTTTCTTATTGCTGAGTAGTACTCCATCGTGTATCTGTACCACGGTTTGTTAACCCATTCCTCAGTTGAGGGGCATCTAGGTTGTTTCCAGGTTCTTGCTATTACAAATAATGCTGCTATGAACATAGTTGAGCTAATGCCTTTGGAGTGTGACTGTGCATCTATAGGATATACATCCAGAAGTGGTATTGCTGGGTCCTTGAGGAGATTGATTCTCAATTTTCTGAGAAACCACCGTACTGCATTCCAAAGTGGCTGAACAAGCTTACACTCTCACCAACAATGGAGGAGTGTTCCCCTTGCTCTACAACCTCTCCAGGATAGGCTGTCCTCTGTGTCTTTTATCTTAGCCAATCTGACAGGTGTCAGGTGGTATCTCAAAGTTGTTTTGATTTGCATTTCTCTGATGGCTAAAGATGAGGAGCACTTTTTCAGGTGCCTTTCAGCCATTCATAATTCTTCTGCTGAGAATTCCCTTTTTAGATCTGAATCCCATTTTTTGATTGGGTTATTCAAGGTTTTGGGCTCTAGATTCTTGAGTTCTTTATATATCTTAGAGATCAGTCCTTTATCACTTGAGGGTTGGTGAAAATCTTTTCCCATTCTGTAGGCTGTAGTTTTGTCCTATTGACGGTGTCCTTGGCTTTACAGAAGCTTCTTAGCTTCAGGAGATCCCCTTATTGATTGTTGATTTTAGTGTCTGTGCCACTGGTGTTATATTTAGGAAGTGGTTGCCTATGCCTATTTGTAGAAGTGTATTTCCCACTTTATTTTCTATCAAGTTCAAAGTGGCTGGGTTTATGTTGAGGTCTTTGATCCACTTGGATTTGAGTTTTGTGCAGGGTGACAGGCTCGGATCTATTTGCATTTTTCTACACACTTCCATCCAGCTATGCCAACACCATTTGTTAAATATGCTATCTTTTTTCCATTGAATATTTTGAGCTTCTTTGTCGAAGATCAGGTGTTCATAGGCTTTTGGGTTAATGTCTGGATCCTCAATTCTTTTCCATTGATCCACAAGTCTGTTTTTATGCCAGTATCAAGCTTTTTTTATTACTATAGCTCTATAGTATAACTTGAAGTCAGGGATAATGATGCCTCCTGAGGTTCTTTTGCTCAGCAAAATTGTTTTGGCAATCCTGGCTTTCCTGTTATTCCAAATGAAATTGAGTATTGTTCTTTCAAGGTCCATTTTTGATACATATGTGGGTCAATGTAGAAATGTTCAGTTTCTATGAATTTGTAGGCTTTCTATGTTTTTTTTTTGTTGTTGTTGTTGAACTCTAACGTTAGACCAGGGTGGTCTGATAGGATACAAGGAGTTATTTCCATTTTTTTGATATTTATTGATGTTTGCTTTATGACCAAGCATGTGGGCAATTTTCAAGAAAGTTCCAAGGGTTACTGAGAAATAGTTATATTCCTTGCATTTAGGAGAAATGTTCTTTATATATCTATTAAGTCCATTTAAGTGATAACATCTGTTACATCGCTTATTTCTTTGTTGAGTTTTTGTCTGGTAGACCTATCTGTTGGTGAGAGTGGGATATTGAAGTTGCCCACTATTAATGCGTGGTGTTTGATAAGAGATTTAAGCTTTAGTAGTGTTTCTTTTATATATATAAATGCTCTTGTGTCAGGAGGACAAATGTTTAAGTGTACAGATATAGTTGATTTTATATTTATATAGTTGATTTATATAGCTGATTATATAAAAAGATTAATATTTATTAAAAATTTTATATGACACACTCACTGATATAAGAAATTGAATAGTTGGGTGATTCCTAGAAAGCTGTATTGTTCTACATTGCAGCAGTTGCTCTGGTTCTTTCTCCAAGAGTAATAGCAAACAGGAAGTAACACAACATGAACCTGGTCTTAAACTGGCCTTGTCTCAAGGCCTAAAGGCCACACCACTAGATCAAGGTGATAATGCCTGATTCCCACTAAATTTCACACTTTTCCTTAAATAAGAAAGTTTTAAACCTACAAGTAAACTATATACATTAGAAAAAATTTTAAGATAATGTTCAGGAGAGAAAAAAGGCAATAAACATAAACAAGGTCAAACTACATCTAGAAAGAACAATAAAATGAAGTGAACACTAAATGTCCAGAATATTGGTAAGTGGCAATATACAGAGATTACTCCAATGTTGTTTATCTTGAATAATATGAATCTAGTACCTAAATGCTATTAGATAAGATATGAGATTGTCATAATCTTAACTATATAGTCTTCAACCCCATTAAACACCTGAGAAAGAAAATATATTACCTGAGTAAGTTGAAGTGCAAGCAAGCAATCTCCAAAATTTAGAAAGAGAGTGATAACCATCTGCCTAGAGAGTTACCCACAGTTTTTCTGCAATGTTGGGGCATTCACTTTCTTTGGCTACAGTCCTAGGATATCTGACAGATCTCTTCAGCAGCAGGATATTTGAAAAACCATTGAATACTGTCTTTGTAGGTTTTGTCAGAGTTTAGCTTTTCTGCTGCTCATCTAGATTGAACAGCATGCATACTGCCAGTAGTTTATGAAAGGGCAGTTCTTTGTCCAGTAGGCGATATCTGCTAAGGAAGACAAACTCAAAGTGAAGTGTATTTGATGCCCAACATCATCTTGGGAAAGGAATGGTGCTTTCAGAAGCAATTGTGTCTCCTGTGACTAAATTCTGAATAACAAAACATTAAATGACAAATTCTCTAGGTCCATAAAGTATTTGAAGACTGTCTACTTATCTGACATGTCCTATCATATACCTAGAAGTCTTAATTAGCATGACTATTACATGATGGACATAGTTAACTATGACCTGTTATTCTTATCAACCTAGATAACCTTAAAACTAAGATTTATATGATAAAGGCAGAAAATCTATATAGAGATGTACAGTTTTGGGACAAAGACTAAAAGTAGCCAATCATACAAACATTGTAAACAGTGGTAGAAAGATATAGTGCAAAATGACAAAAGTATTCTTAATATATATCAAAATATAAAACATCTTAAACCAAAGTAGAAAAAATATAAATAGTATGACAAATATAATTAAACATATGAAGAAACTGTGTAGTACAAATGACAAAATATTAATGTGCATCAATTTACAAAATATTCTTTTTATTTTAATTTTTTATTATTATGAATAAAGTCTCAGCTTTTTATTCATACATCCCTTCTTCAAACTCTCTTCCCCCTCCTTCCCCTCCCAGTCACTCTCTCTTCTTCTCATCTTCTTATCTCCATCCCAGCAAGAGCAGGAGGTCCCAAGGTCCCAAGGTGGCATCCACTCTAGGCAGATCCGATTTTCTCACCCCAATACTAAGACTGGGTCAGGTGTTTTACTGGAGGGAATGGGCTCCAAGGTGCTGGTACAAGGTGTTTCAGATCCCAAGTTGTTCAGTGGTTGTGGTTTGCAGCTTGGGAATGTTTTTCTTTGTATTTAAAGTCCACTAATGAGTGAGTATGTTCTCTGCTTATCTTACTGGGTTTGTATACCTCACTCAGTAGGATTTTCTCCAAATGCATCCATTTGTCTAGGATTCAAGAATATTATTTTTTCTTACTGCTGAGTGTAGATGTACCACAGTTTGTTAATCTATTCTTTAGTTGATGGGCATTTATGTCATTTCCAGGTTCTTCCTATTACAAATACTGCAGCTATGAACATAGTTGACCTAATGCCTTTGGAGTGTGAAAATTCTTTCAAGTGCCTTTCAGCCATTTGTAATTCTTCTGCTGACAATTCCCTTTTTAGTTCTGAACTCCATTTTTCTTTATTTTATTTTATTTTATTTTATTTTCCTTCTTTATTTTGTATTTATCAAAAAACAGTAAAAAGAATTTAAAAATGCGGAAGAGTTAACAATAACTATACAGAGGATAATAATCATAAGCATGGCTTATCAAGGGTGGAAATGCAAATAAGATTGCTACACATATATTTTCTTTGTGTTCAGCTTTCCCTCTGATTTTTTTTTTCCATCCCTGTATATCCTTATTCAAGGTCTCTTCCCCCTCCCACCACATCTGGTCATTTTTCTTCTCTGCAACTCCCCATTTCCTCTCTTGGCAGGGAGCAGACAGTCCTATGGTCCCACTGACTCAATAATGCTTGGATCAGTCTTCACTCCCGGCCAAATCCAGTTTTGTCCCCCCTCCCTCAAGAGTGAGTCAGGTGTTTCTGTAGATGGACTGGGGTTTGAAGGGTCAGTCCAGGGTGTTTCTGATCCCAAGCTGTTCAGTGGTTGTGGTTTGCTGCTTGGGCATGTTTGGCTTTTTTTCTTGTTTGTTTGTTTAGAGACCACTAGTGAGTGAGTACATCCCCTGCTTATCTCTCTGAGTTTGTGATACTTTGCTCAGGAGGATATTCTCCAAATCCATCC
>PVIH01013741.1:0-56957 GCA_004025045.1 Sigmodon hispidus | reverse complement strand
CACACACTCACACACACACTCACACACACACACACAGATGAAATTTTAAAAAGTTAAAAGCAAACAGAAATCAAAGGCTGAGAAAGACAGAAAGGAGGGAGGATGAGGAAGAGGAGCGGACTTGGGGTGAGAGAGAAGAAAGCCGGCCGCTGTTTTTAAACCCAAACTACAGGGCTGGTGGTTCACAGCTGTGATCCCAGCATCTGGACGCTCAGCAGGGATGATGGCAAATTCCAGGCCAGCCAGAATGAGAGGCTGTGTCCCAACCATACAAACAAACTCCAGATACCCAGAGTAAAAGCTTCTCTTTTCCCTGGAAGATAATAGAAGTGGGAGTGGGCTGGGAGATACGGGGTTCCCTTAACGAAAGCAGACTCCAGTTTCTCTCTGGTGGCCCCACGGGAACTGTCTCCTGCAGGGGGGTTTTGTTTGAAGAGGAAAACCTTTGGAGAGGGAAGAAAGGACCGGCTCTGGGCTTCAGGGTTGAAAGCACACGTTTCTTTTTACTGTTTCAGCCGGTTGTGAAGGTTGCTGTGGTATCCAGAGGCTTGCAGGAAGTGGGTCTCTTGTTAGTGAACCCTGATCTCCTCTCAGAACTTTCATATATGTGAAGAGCCAGTGAGCTCAACGTCCATTAGCACACGTAAATGCTTTTGGTTTTGTTGCTTATTTCTTTGTCAGGACAGGATCTCACTGTGCAGAAGAGAGGGTTGGAATTCATTACACAGACTAGGCTGTTCTCAAACTCCTGCCTCAGTCTCCCCGGTGCTGGGCTTATAGGCATAGGCCTATATGCCTAGCCTATGGGCATATATGCCTGGCCTCAATTTTTTTATATCAGTAAGATTTGTGTGTGTGTGCATGCATGCATATGTCTGTGTATGTGTGTCTGTGTATCACACAAACAAGCAGGTGCCATCAGAGGCCAGAAGAACTGTGGGTCTCAGAGCTAGACTTACAGGTGGTTGTGAACCTCCTGATATAGGGTGCCAGGAACCAACCTTGGGGCCTCTGCAAGAGCAGCGAGTGCTCTTAACCACAGAGCCCTCTCTCCACCCACCTCAGACTTTGTTTTCAAGTAGTAAAATCACTTTCAGATGTGAAATCTTAGGCAAGAACCTGATTTGTTAGCCAGGACACAGCAGTTCTCAGGTGGAAGCAAAGGCGGATAGAGACCGGCCACCTAGAGGCTTCTGTGTGGGATTCCTGGGACTTCACAGACCCTGATCAAGCACTAATAAGGAATCTTCCATCCTGTGAGGGGGTCCAGGAGCCAGGAATGGGGAGTGTGGCACAACAGAACACTGTCAGCACTGGGGGCCAGCCCTCTTTAGTGATGCAGAGTAGACTGAGTAAACCCTTCTTCTGGGCATCTGAGATCCTCAGGAGATGCATGGAGTCTCCAGGTTGCCTCTGGGCCAGGCGGCTGAGTCATGGGCTGGGTTGCCACGTCCCAGCCTGACTAGTGCTCATCATTCCTGGCTTCCCACACAGCCACTGAAACTGACAGAGGTTTGGTTTGTGGGCCACATCAGGGCTCCATAAAGCTGCCACGTGTCAGGGCTGGGCTGTCTGGCTTTCCTCTTTCCTTCAGAAAGGAGTTCTAGAGAGTTCAGAAAATTGGTGTCTGTGAATGTTCCTGGCCTTCGACCAGCAGCTAGACTATTACAGACCAGGATTGGGAAAGGCAGAACCAATCTACTACCTAGCTCCTCCATTCAGGCTCGGAGAAGCAGGGAGACAGTACACCCAAAGGCATGAGTACAGGCCCTGAAGGAAAAAGGGAAATGCCACAGAACCATAACACAAAAAAACTCTAGCATTCACACCTTGAGCTCCTGGTCTTCATCTTTCTAAGTGATGGAGTGACAGGTATGCACTCTCATACCCAACTTTATGCAGTGCTGGAGACTGTGCTCAGGATCTTGTGACTGCTAGGCAACCGTTCTACCAAATAATTGACAGCTCCACCCCTGTAAATCTCTAGCATTTCAGATTACAGGCAGCTCTCATCTTTTGTCCTCTAAGGACATCTGTACTTATGTGTATATAATTAAAATTTAAATCTAAAAAAAGATTATTAACATTTATGAAGTGCTTATGGCATTTGACAGTGAGCCAAATGCATCTCATATCACCTCATTGAGTAGTAACAAGAATTTCATAAGTAACAGGTACAGTTTACATTTGGGAAAACTGAGGCTGGAGGTTAAGTAACATGCCTCAACTTATACAGAATTAAATAACTTGCCTGGCTCAAGTCCAGAGCTTTGACGGCAAAGCCAGCCCTGATATCACACTCTTATACTGTCTTCTGGCTACCTCGGGTGGGGCAGTCCTAGATCAAATCAATGCACTACTCAATAAGACCAGAAGATAAAGTCCTTTGTGGACTGTACAGCATCGAGGGAGAGTTCCTAGCTGCCTGGGGCAGTGCGGTGAGAGGGACCAAGGGCTGAAGTCAAATTTCATCCTCTGTTGTGTTTGGTCTTTGCCCAGGGGACAAAGACCTAGATGATAAGGGGATCTTTGTGCCTTCTAGCCAATGGGAAGATCTGACTGGAGAAAGACGCAGTAACAAGGCAAGGGGCTGAATTAGTCTCTGGTGTGCCCAGCCACGTGAGCCCAGCAGCCTTGGCTCTAAGCCAGACATACAGAGGGCACAGCCATGAAGGCTGTGATACACGATCCTGCCCCTGCATCTTGAGCATCTCAACCTGGCACCAGCTCAGTCTGGGCTAGGATGTGGAGGCCACAGACTTTGTCATCCACACTGTCCCATTGGTTTTGTAAGCCTCTATAGCCTGTAGCCGTTCAAGGAAAATGGGGCTGGGTTGAAGTTTGTAGATTAAGAATTTTGAGGTGAAGTACCATCATCACGGGGCCTTACAAGATCAAAGCCAGACCAAGAAATGGAAGCAGAAGCAGAGGAGGGAGAGGGCACTCAGAAGGCAGAGGAGAGCAGACTGGATTTGGTTCACTAGGCAGGTTTTTTCTTAGCTTGCAGGAAACCCTAGTTTCCATCCCCAGCATCACATAAAATAGTCATGGGGAGCTGAAGTCATATCACAAGGGAATGCCCAAGGCAGTGGGATAAAGGCACACTGCTGGAGCAGACTGGGGACCTGGAGGCATGTTGGCTTGGAGCAAGGACCTTAAGGTCCTGACTGGTTTTGCAAGATGAAAAACAGGTTTAAGAAGTGGCTCAGTAGTTAGGAATGCTTGCTGATCTTGCAAAGGACCCCAGCACTCATGTTGGCATGTTGGGAAGCTTCACAAGCATTGGTAACTCCAGGTCCAGGGCAATATGACATCTTTTCCTGCCAACACACACACACACACACACACACTCACAAATGTTATTTAACTGTGTATTCCAGTTCACAAATGGAAAAAAAAACCCTCAAAACCATAGTTCAGACACGACTAGAAATGAGCACAGATTACTTTGTAGATTAAGAGTACTGAGGTGTTGTAACGTTAATGTAGACCTAATGGCAGAGGGGGAGCTCAACCAGGTCTCCTATGCTTCCTTCCCTTCCCATGAAGCCCCGGGTGAGGCAGGAGCCTCAACCCTAGCCTGTGCAATCCCTGTCTTGATCAGGGTCATTCTTGCTGCAAGACTCCCTCCCCTCAGCACTCATTAATATTGAATTAAAATCCTCCCTGGAATTCCATCACTCTCTTTTGATTTCTTTTTTATTTATTTATTTGAGTGGTGGGGTGGGGTGAATACCCAGGTTGGGATGGGTGGGTGAGTGAGTGGTGGACAGAGGACAGTTTGCAGGAGTAGGGTTTCTCCTTCCACTATGTGGGCTATGGGGACTCAGTTGTCAGGCTTGGTGGTAAGTGCCCTTTGCCTGTGGAGCCCCCTGACTGGACTATGAGATTTTAAGTTCTCTGTCCTCCCAGGGACCTTGAGCAGCCCTCCCACATATACTACCCCAACCCCTGGCCCTCAAACATGTTTCCAACGCTTATACCCAAGGCTAACTGGGAACCCAAAGTCCATACCAGATGTAGTTCTCTTTGCTTAGGTTTACCAAACTGAGACACAAGACTAGTTAATTTTAGATTCCATGATACCCAGAACTATAGCAACCAAATTCCATGAAAATAGACATCTGTCCTAAGGGCAAATTAGATGTCTGGGGAGTCTACTGGCACCCTAAATTTGGTGGTCTAAAGCTCCTTTAGGCTGTTGGGTCAGGAAGAGAACTTGGAGGTCTTATAAGTCAAAAGGTCTTCTTAGGATTCTTTGCAGGTCTTTTAGAGAACCTGGAGGAAGCCATGACTCTCTCTGCAGAAAAATGCCCAAGTACCTAGGGTAGGGGGTCAGAGGGTCTCTGTCCCAGGTTAGAAGCCCAAGAAAAGTCTCCATTCTGTTTTTGTTTGTTTGTTTTGTTTTCCAGGTGGGATAGCAGAAAGCCATTCATTGATTCAAAACAAAACAAAACTAGCTAATCAAAACCCTTCAGACTGAGAGATGCACTAAGCCCCTGTTTTTCTGGCTGCTGTCGAAGGAAGGAAGTGCATGATGTCAGATGGTGACAGATATAAGAAGAAAAGGAAATTCTATCAGAGTGTCCACCTTCCCAAGAGAGCAGCAAGGAGAGAGCGGAGTGGCCAAGAGGGCCTCTCTAAGGAGGTGACATTAAAATAGAGTTCTGAAAAATGAGAAAGGTCCAGGCTCAGAAAGATCAAGCGTAAAGATGTCTTGCAGAGAAGAGCAAGGAAGAAAGAACTGGGCATATAGGGATGGCTTTGGAGTACAATGAACTAAGGGCAAGCTGCTGTGGCTGGATCAAGTGAAGCAGGAGGGGTGTGGTAAGTGAAGACATGACAAGAAAGGCAAGGGTTGGGGCTGGAGAGATGGCTCAGAGGTTAAGAGCACTGACTGTTCTTCCAGAGGACCTGAGTTCAATTCCCAGCAACCACATGGTGGCTCACAACCATCTGTAATGAGATCTGATGCCCTCTTCTGGCCTACAGACAAACATGCAAACAGAACACTGTATACATAATAAATAAATTTTAAAAAAAAAGAAAGAAAGAAAAAGAAAGGCCCTAAGGGTCCTGCTATGTAACTATTTCTGCCTTCTTCAATTCCATGTCATCCAAACCCAATGACTGATTAAAAATGATGACTGATGAAATGGTAGACTTGGCTTTCTTGGACCACTTTCGGTCAGGTGTTGTTATACAAGCTGTTTGCCCTGCAAAAGCCTGTGCCCTTAATAGTATCTCTTAACAGCATCTAAATTGGGAGTGCTTGCCTAGCATGCATTAATCCCTAACACTTTATCAACTAGTCATGGTGGTACACAGGAAGTAGAGGTAGGAAGATAAGAAGTTCAAGGTTATCCTCAGTTATGTAGTAAGTAGTTAGCCCAGGCTATGTGAGAACTTGTTCAAAAACAAATGACATCTAAACTGAAAGGCCTGCTGTGTCAACAATGGTTTCCCCACCAACCCTGGCTATTATTTCTGATCTTTCAATATCATTGCTCTCTGGGTTTGTCAATTACTGATGATGCCAATCTCCCAGCTAAGTTACAGTCCCTCACTTATCTATGGTTGGTGCCACTAGAGTGAGAGGGGACCTTTTAGACTTCACCTCATCATCAGTGTCACCAATGGCAGCTTGTTTTGTTGGCACTCAGAAAATTCTGTACTTGTTTTTGTTACAACTCTCCCACTCCTTGAATTGCTCTGTCCTCCTCCACATTGCCTAAATCCATGGGACGGTTTAGTCAAGGTTGCTAGCTGGCTATCAAGCCAGGACACTGGGCTTAGCTGTGCCTCTGCGGCTCTTGGGTAACACACTGGATTCTTCAGGCCTCCGCCTAGCTCTCAACAAGGCAGGGCTGTTCTAGGTGACTCCTGAGGGTGTTCCAGCCCTGTCCCTCATGTCTGTTTAGGCAGCAGCCCCAGAACAGATGAAGCAGGTAGGACCAGGGTCTCTGGGTAGTACAGCCTGCCACAAGGCAAGGAAGAAAGAAAAGACAGTTAGCTTTGGTTCTAGGGAAAGGGGGTAGGCAGGCCAGAGGAAGGAGGAGACAGAGGAGGAGGAGGGCCTTTGGGTGGAGGCGGAGGGTGAGACAGACCCTGCCCAGAGCTCTAAGTGGCTTCCTGCTGCTTGCCTCTAAACCCCTCCACATTCCTGCAGCCCTTCAGATTGTTCAGCCACCGGCCTGCCTGCCTGCCTGCCTGCCTGTGCTGAGGTATGCACCACCCTACCTTTTTGTAAGCTACATAAGTCCCTCTGCCCCTTCCCCTTGACTAGTCTGGGATGGGGAGGTAAGCTGAAGACGGGCTTCCTTCCCTTCAGGGCACAGACTGGAAGCCTGTTGCTCATTCCCGGGGAAACTGCAGAAAACAGTCCCGATTTGCTGGGAGCACTTTCTCTCTGTATAGTCTCCGGTGGCCAAGGCCAAGGTCTGTCCTCTGTCACCCTCGGTGGCATCTGTCTCCTTTTCTGGGAATCTGACTCTCATTTGTTCATTATAACTGCCAAACTGGGGAGAGTCTGGCTGGCAGCCTGCTGAGTCTGGCTCCCCACTCCGGGAGAATAGACAGCTAGTTCTGGGTCAGGGTGCTGTTGTCCAAATGGGACTTTGCAAGAAGGATAAACCTATCTGTAGACAGCAAAGGTAAGGCATTCCTTTTAACCAGTTCCTCTGGGAAGGCTCAGTCCCTGGAGTCTCTGTCTACCCCCATATCACCCCATGGCATCAGTCAGCTTGCAATGCTATTGTCTCTTCCAGCCTGGGATTGCCATTGTTCTTATCCTAATTCTGAGAGTTGGTCATTGCAGGAACCCAACAACAGTTGCCTTTACTTTATCTAGACATCTGAGAAAAACAGCATGGACTGATACAGTTCAGACACAGGGAGTGAGGTGACTGGAGGGGGAACACAGGGGGATTTGGGCTCCAGGACACCTTTCACACCTCATTGCTGAACCCACCCAAGACTCTGGACCAGCCTGTTGGATGCTTGTCTGCTCCCAGCTATTCTGTGAACTTCCTGTGTATGACACCCAGGATGACTGAGCTAAGTCTCACCTTTAGGTGACATCTTCCTCAGGGATAGACAACATACCTACATGGGAGTAAATGTCTTCACCAGCAACCCCCTAGGCTAAGTTTAAATGCTGCTAGTGGAGTGACATGAAGACTCTACATGGGGTGGGGAGGGGAAGCTTTAGACACAGTTTGTGGGCAGTCTCACAAAGGCATCTCCCTTGGGCTTAGCCTTCCTGTCCTGAGGAAGAGGGTTAGTCCTTGGAGTACTTGGCTTTTATCAGTAAGCCTATAAACTGGACATTGAATAGCTTCAGGGTGTCTCTAGAAGTTCCTGAAATTCTGTGCATAGTGTGTGTGTGAATGCAAGTGTGCATGCCTGCCTGTCTGCATCTGTGTGTGTGTGTGTGTTTGTGTGTGTGTGTGTATGTGTGTGTGTGTGTATGTGTGTGTGTGTGTGTGTGTGTGTGTGTGTATAAGAGATGTTGGGGGTCCTCCCCAAACAGATACCAGACCCCCAGAATGGTGCAAGGGTGTGATGCGGAGAATAGAAACAAATTTGTATTTGCCAAGAATTAAGCCTGGAAGGAGTGATTGGGGAAGAGAGAGTTAACTCAGCCATCAGCTGCCACATCGACAGGGCCTCACTGGGGGAAGGGGGAAGGAGGGAGGGGAGGGAGGAAGGGGGCGGCTCTGAGATGGAGTCAGCTTTTGAAACTTTCTTCAAGCCCCACCCACCAAGAGTCTCTTCTCCCCTGTGACTCACTCGGAGAGGAATGTGAGTTGTCACGGAAACCTTTTTTTCTCTCTAGGGTCTCTGCCCACTGGCTGGGAGGGGACTCTGGGAATGTTCCGGGACCGTCAGGTCCTGAACCCCCCACGCCACCATCACCCCACCCCAACCCCACCTCAAATGCAAGAATGATAGTAAATTCCTAGCCCGTCCTCATCTCCCACGTCCCAGGGCCTCCAGGATTGTGATAAGCCTCTAGTGCAGCCCTTTGCAAAACTGCAAAACAGGAGGTTTGGGTCTGTGCTCAGCAAGTGTTGTCTGACCTTGAATTAATCTGTCTTTTTTTCTGAGCTCTGCTTTTCCTCCCCATTTCTGCCACTTTACATCGCTCCCTAGGAGAGAATCCCGGATGGAAGGGGATAATGCGCATGCGAAGCGCTCTACAGCCTTCACTGTCTTGTAGCAGATAGATTTAACAGAGTGGTATAGTAAAGCCTCTTTTCTTCTGGCAGCTCTAACATTTGAGGTGCAGAGAACATCTTAGTAAAAGTGCTGACTATTTAAAAGTACATTGTTTAAATTCATTTCAACTTGGGAGTCTTCTTGTCAGTTTCCCAAGAGCGGCGGGTGTGCCCTCCACTACAGAAAGTCTGGCGATCAGGGCTGGGACCAGGACTCAGTCTGAAGTTCTTGCTGCACAGATCTGAGGAACTGAAGTCTGATACTCAGCCCCAACCTGGGGAGCCAGGTGTGGTGGATGCCTGTCTGTAATCTCAGCAGTAGAGAGGCAAAATCTTGATTGCGGATCCCTAGAGCTCACTGGCCAGCCTGCCTAGCTGGTTCATTAGCTTCAGGTTAGGGAGAGATCCTGTCTTAAATAAAGTAAATTGGACATGGTGGCAGCAGCCTTTAATCCTAGTACTCAGGAAATAGAGGCAAGCTGGTCTCTGTGATGTAGAGGTCTATAAAAGTGAGTTCCAGGCTAGCCAGGGTTTTATAGAGAGATCCTGTCTCAAGAAAACAAACAAACAACCCCCCCCAAAAAAAAAACAGTGAAAAACAACTGAGGAAGACACTGGCCTCTGGCCTACACACCTCTCTCTCTCTCTCTCTCTCTCTCTCTCTCTCTCTCTCTCTCTCTCTCTCGCACGCACGCACGCACGCACGCACACACGCACACAAATGCCCTCTTTATTTTCAAGATACAAAAGTTGAAACTCAGAAAGAGAAAGAAACTCACTTGAGAATATACAGCCGATTGGTGGCTAAGTTCAGCCTGCAGATCTTCCAAACCTTGTCAGGTTCTGGCCAGCTTCTGGAATTAACCTTGCTCTGTAGACCCTAAATCATGCATAATACATAATTAACAGAAATTTTCTTCCCTTTGTTGGCTTATAGTGAGTGAGCTCCCCCGGTCAGAGGTCCAAGGCCCAATAAACATGGCTTCTCAGGTGCTTTCCGCTGCCCCCCCCTTGTCTCCAGTTTAAAACAGATGTAGAAGGCTGAAGGCAGCTTCCAGCTGACCCTGGGGACTTGGGGAGCTATCTTGCCCTTATATTGTAGAACGTGGATTCCTGCTCTTTCCCACCCTCACTTGTGACTCCCGGGACAGCTGCTTTGCACAGGGTCAGGGCCAGGGCCAGGGCCAGGGCCAGCAAATGCTGACTTAACAGAAGCCCCTGGAGAACAGCCTCTGCTTTGGCCAGGGTGTGTCGGGCAGCAAATCAGCTCCGCTTTTGCCTGCCATAGGAAAGCCATGAGCAGAGATAGTGACTTAGTTATTCCAGGAACTTGATACAAAGTCCTGGGTTAAAGACTCTCTTTGGATCATCCTGTACTAATTGTAGCGTTAGGACCTCAGACTTCAATGGAAAAAAAAAAACCACAATAAAAGTTATAAAAGTGTAGATATTTCTGAAGTTTTGGCTTAGAAATCACTTTGCTCTAAGAATTCGGGTGAGTTCTTTGTCCAGTAGAGGCTTGGTAAAGACCTATCGTGTGGCCCACAATGGCAAGGCACTAATAGTGGCTGTCAGAAATGGTCTTCAAAATTCTGATGTCACTCCAGACTTTGAGGAGAAATTATTATATGACCAACTAGTAATGTCTGACAAACACACAAGAAGGGCATGGGGAAGTTGATGTGCTATATATCGGCTACTTTTGGAGCTCCTTGGTCCTTTCCAAATGTTATATCTTGGATACTTTGATGTTTCTTTTCCCTCACCTGTGTATATTAAGACTCTTCCTTTTGCCTTATTTATTCTGGAGAGAGTTGAAAACTCAGCCGGAGCTGCCAGCAGGACCCGGTCACATGGTCTGGAGGGCGCAGAGGCAGCAGGAGCTCCTCCAGCCTGGTCTAGACAAAGTGAAACGTGGCACTTTAGGAGACTCTGGAATTTCAGCAGGGCTGTGTCCAACCACAAACTCTGGAGCCACCTTTGAGCTGCCCAGAACCAATTCTAGATTTTAGCATCTGTGACACCCTAACTGCTTCCCATAGATTCTTTCCTTCCAACAAGAAATAGAAATGAAAACAAAAAGTTTGGTGCAAGTGGGAGGGGATACTCCAAAATCTGCTGCATAACTCAGGAGTTAGAATAGAGACGCTAGGGGTTTCCTGCCCAAGAGTAGCTGGCTGTTTCTAGGGGAACCTGGAGCTACTTCAGGATAGCTTGGGGATCTTGAGTATGAATTCAGGTCCCAATTTTACTCCTGTTATACTGATTCTCTCTCTCTCTCTCTCTCTCTCTCTCTCTCTCTCTCTCTCTCTCTCTCTCTGTGTGTGTGTGTGTGTGTGTGTGTGTGTTTATGGGAGCCACAATCAGCCTTAGCTGTTGTTCCTCAGCTCTGTCCACTTTGTGTTTTGAGACAGGGTCTTTCACTGGCCTTTATCTTGCTGATTCAGCGGGACTGGCTGGTCAGCAAGCCCCGAGAAGCCCTACTCTTCCGGAGCAGGCTTTCTCAACAAGGTCTTCATACTGACAGCATTGCAAGATTCAGTCACTCCCTGTGGCCTGGCCTGCTGGTGCCAGCACTCAGGAAGCAGAGGCAGGAACATCACAAATTTGAGGCCAGCTTTGGCTCAAAAAGAAAAACAACAACAACAACAACAACAACAAAAAACTCCAAAAAACCCTCATACCCCGCCCCCAAACCTAAAACCAACCTAACCAGGTGTGGTGATTCAGACCTATAATTCCAGCGTTTGGGAGGTGGAGGCAGGAGGATCTGAATGTGAGACCATCTTTGGCAACAGATCAAGTTCAAGGCCAGCCTAGCTCTCTGAGAACCTTAGGAAGTTGTCTGAGATTGCATTTCTCTGCACACTTTCCATCCAAGTTAGGATCGCCTTAAGAGTCTGTGGTTCTGAGCCACACTGTCTGTCTAAAAGCCCACAGTTCCACGGTTGCCTCTGGGTTTTGACTTCCAGTGGCATCTCCTTGTCTCCAGGAGCTCCTTGAAGGAAAGGGAGCTGGGGGATGGCTGTACTTTTCCATCCGAAGACCCAGGACAAGTGACCTCTACTTCACATCCTGCTGGCAGCCCAGGTTGAGTTTTCAGGCCCCTTCAGAACAAATAAAGTCAAAAGAAAGGGACTCAATGTACAGAAGAGAGGGAGGGGATGCCAGGGTGCCAGCCAGGGGTGTCTGCATTTGGTGGTCACCAAGCCAAGGGTAATACACCTCCACTTCCTCTCTGCCCAGGGCATTTTTCCTACTTATGTCTCAGGCCAGTTTGGCTCACATGGGCACCATCCTGATGAACAGTGACTGCCAAGAGAAATACTACATAGAGTTCAGAGCTCACACTGATACCTGTCACTCATGCTGGACTGCTGGCTAGGGCATGGATCTTCTTCATTTCTAGGCCTCATTCTTTTCCTCTGTATGATTGAGCAGAAAGACCTACCTCAGGAAAGCTGGCTTATGAAGACTCTGAAGGTATCTGTATGTTCCCTAGTGTACTGGACCTAGGCTTGAGTGTGGAAGATCACAGCTGCCTTGTACTGGCAACAGGGTCTTAACACTCTGTTCTCTGACCTAGCTGGGCTGACTGTTGTGTCTCCAGCTAGCTTTGAAGAATGGACCCAGCCTCTTTGGCCAGCAGGGAATATAGCTCTTCATCCAGAATAGTTAAGGGGCTCCCCTATCTGCTCACCCTAACATCTAGAGGAAAAGGATTCTGGGATTGGTGAAGCACCACCAGGTAGAACTAAGATGTGAACAATGATCACCTCCCCTGAGAGTTTTCTCCCTACCCTCACCCAGCCTCTGGGCCTAAAGCCATGATTCACTCAAGGACTCAGTCCTGAGACGGGACAGAGTGAGAGTGCAGGATGATGGAGGCAGGATAGTGTTGGAGTTCCAATATCCCCTTCTTTTCCTTCTACTCAGACGAGGCACCCAGACTCAGAAGTTGTATCTCTAACTCTCTAGCCTGAAACTTATGACAACATGTCTGGTCCTAGCATGGCCACCTCTCCAGTGATTTGACTTCTTCACTGTTGGAGCTTGGACCGGTGATTTGTGGGCTCTAGTTGCTTAGTCTTACCTCGGTCTTTCCATTTCAAACAACCTCAGACAAGTCCCTCATTGATGCCCTCTCTCCTGTTCCATCTTCCCAAAGCCACACACAGAGGATGTTGAACTTGTATTTTCCAGATGGAGAAGCAAGAAGGAAAACAAGTGAATAACTGTAAGAGGGGAAAGAATGGTCCAGAAACTGACTAGAAAAGGAAGGCTAGACTCTTCTGCCAGGCAGAGCTGTTCTGAGGCAGTGACTTTGGTGGTCACCAAGTCAATTCATTGACTTCTTTATAGTTTTACTTCATGCCCACACCATGAGGTAGGAAGTGAGACTCTTTCCAGCTGAAGCTAACACAGGACTGTTATGGCCCCCTCCTTCTGCCTGTTCTGCTACTTGGGTCCCATCTGAATAGTTCTGGAGTGCTGTAGCTTAAGCTCAGGGCCTTATGCATGCTAACTAGCCAAGCATATACTTCTGTGCTACACCCTCAGCTCAAAGATGTCTGGATCGCCCCCCCCCCAATATTATTATCCAAGGGAAGAAGGTGAATACTAGAGGAGAGAATATGTCAAGAGCAGCTTTCCTTGTGTTTGTCTGTTTGGTACTGGGGCCTTAAAGCTAAGCATGCTCCACTCCTCTGCCACACTTCCAACCTTCCATTATTGTAAGCATTTTAAAGACTGTGTCCATCATCTCAATATCTACCTCCTCTAACTCTCTGTTGACTGATAAGAAGTCAAGGTCTAGAGAGAACAAAAAATTTAATCCATACAGGAAGACAATCGAGGTAGAGTGAGAACCCTGGGCATCGAATCTGAGCTTAGTAGCTTTGCCCAGGCATCTCCCAGCACCAAGCTTTGTCAGTTGAAAATGTCTTGGAAGAAGCTAGGGTTGATGAGGCTGACAGGGAAATTTTGAGTGCCCAGATAAGGAGGGCATCACCATCTCTGAAAGCTATTGAGGGGCCGAGAGAGCAGGCCTGCTCTGTGAGTCTGTAGAAAGAGATGGACTAGGCCAGCCACAAGCTTGAGGGAGGTGGATTGAGAAAGAACTTTCTAGATCTATTTGGTAACAGAAGCCCATCTGGGCAGCACAAGGACTCAGATGTCCCTGAGTCATCAGCAGAAGTCTGCTCCAAGGTCCCTTCCAGGCTTGAGTGTGAGAGTTCAGAGTTCAGCATCTGGAAAGCTGGGTCAGAGCAGTGGCCATGGGAACTTTCTAGACTTAGTTTAACACAGGGATACATCTGGGTGATTTCCCCAGAGAATCCGAAGAACACCTCGACACTATCCTTCTGGGCATAGTGGAGAAAATGTGACCTCAGAGGCTGGACTTTGTTTTCAAGTGTATCTCATTGTCTCTGATTCCTGTTGACTTCTCCCATTGCAGAGGAGGGGGTGTGGAGGGAAAGGAAAGGGAATAGGGAGGGGAAGAGAGGCGCGGGAAGGGGAGGAGGGAAGGAGGAGGCTTGAGGAATAGGGCGTGGGACGCTTTAGCGAGGAGTCAAGGAGCCCAAACTTGGCCTTTTAGCCTGTCGTCTTTGTACAATGACTTCAAAAACGGAAATCAGAGTACTTAAAATGAAAGCTTCATCTCGTGACCATAAATAGAAAACTATGTACCTTTATTCTCAATAGAAGGAAACTGGGAGGCAGGAAGAGCCATGATACAAACAAACCAATTTCATTCATTCACAGCTGCAGCTGCTGTTTCCCTTGGATGCTCCAAGCCAGATCTGCTATTTGCACTAAGGAGGACAATGAGTGTTGGGGTGCAAAGGGCATCCTAGCTGTAAATGAGGCTTCCTTTTCACTGTCAAGAAGTTAATACATGTCTTGGTTAACATTCTCATCTAAAATTACCTTCACATCTCAGGAACGCAGGAGGAAGTATCTCTTACTGACCCATATTCTCTCCCTTCCTCAGGGTTCCCAGCACCATGAGAGCCTGGATTTTCTTTGTCCTTTGCCTGGCCGGGAGGGCCTTGGCAGCCCCTGTAAGTACCCGAAGATGTTGTCTGAGTTCTAACTCATCTCACTTTCTTGGGCTTCTGAACCTTCTCTGGGTGCTCAAGGAGACAGCAGGGCTGGGATGTGGCTCTGTTAGTAGACTGCTTGCATAGAAGATATGCACAAAGCCCTGGGTTCACTCCCCAGCACTGCGTAAACCCAGCCTAGTTTACACTAGTTTTGGGAGATAGAGGTAAGATCCTGAGTTTAAGGTCATCTTCAGCTACACAGTGAGTTTGAGGGCAGTCTGGGCTACATGAGATCCTGTCTTAAAAAAGAAAGAGAAAGAGAGAGAGAGAGAGAGAGAGAGAGAGAGAGAGAGAGAGAGAGAGAGAGAGATAGATATGCAGTGGTCTTAAGCACTTGCAAAGGACATGACTTCAATCCCCAGCACCCATATGGTGGCTTACAACCTGGGGCTCTGATGCCCTCTTCTGACCTCTTGAGGGTACTAGACATGCATATGGTATATAGACATACAAGTAGGCAACACATTCACATACATAAAATAAAGAAATCTAAAAAAATAAATAATATATAAGTCTTTTTCTTAAGTCAGCAAGATTAGGAGAAATAATGGGAAAAACCTTTTGTGTAAAGGTTCCTAAAGAGAGAGGTCTGTGTAACCCACAGGCAGAGTTTGCACAGTAGTTCAGGCTCCTGAGCAGGAACCGGCCTCTTCTTGGAGGGTACTTGCAGAGGGGAAGAAAGCCGGGAAAGGACCTAGGCCCTGGGAAAGGACGGGTTGGCTTCTGAGTCTATGAGGCTATGTGATTATAAGAAACTGATTCTGGGTGAATTGTGGGGGTAGAGAAAATGCAGATAGAGATTTTAATATTGGATGCTGTTGGAGGCCTCCAACAGAGTCTTGGAGTAAGACTGGAACTGGGGAGGCTTTGCTGGGAGAGGAAAAACCAGAAATGACCATTACTCCATCTTCAGGGAATAGGCAGGATGTAAAGCAAGACAAAAATCAAAAAAGAAACATGTTCAAAGAGAGTCAGTCTGGCTAAATGAGGTCCTAACTCCTTATCCTTTCCAAGATCTCACTTTAGTTTGTCTCTAACTCCCAATCGTAGCTTACATCTTACTCCTGGCTAGGAACACCTTCCTTCAACCCGGCATTCCCCGCCCTCTTCACTAGTGGGCAGATGGCAGCTGCTGGTCACACTCAACAGGCAGGCAGATTCTGACTGAAGACTTGATGCCACGGCCTTTCATTTTGGAAATGATTGCAGCCAATCAGGGACTTCAGAGTTTTGTGTTACCCCATCTGCTTCTCCTGGAGTCTGAAATGTCAGGAATTTTCTAATAACTAAAATGCGGTCACACGTGAGAGAAAGGAAGGTTTGATATCTATTGAAAGTCACAGAGGGGTCTGGAGAGATGGCTCATAGGTTAAGAGCACCTACCGTTCTTCCGAAGGACCTGAGTTCAATTCCCAGCAACCACATGGCAGCTGACAACTGTCTGTAATTCCAAGATCTGACACCCTTACACAGACATACATGCAGGTAAAACACCAATTCACATAAAATAAAAATAAATATTTGGGCTGGAGAGATGGCTCAGAGGTTAAGAGCACTGACTGTTCTTTCGGAGGTCCTGAGTTCAATTCCCAGCAACCACATGGTGCCTCATAGCCATCTATAATGACATTTGGTATCCTCTTCTGTATACTGTATACATAATAAATAAATCTTAAAAAAAAAAAAAAAAGAGTCACAGAGGATGTTCATTCTGCCGAAGTCTTTGTTTTCCTGTCTGGGAATTAAAGGGAATTCCTCTGTCTCTTTTGTTTTCAGGCTGTATTGAGACTTAACCAGCAGAAATACTCCTGTCAGTAAAATAACAGATGAGCTAGGGTTTGCTGGAAAGTATATAGAACCAAGTGTGGTGCCTCAAGCTCATGAACCCAGCTCTTGGAAGGCAAATACATAATTGTCGAGTCCAAGGCCAGCCTGTGCTCTGGAGCAAGATCCTGTCCAAATCAAATGAAATAAGATGAAGGCTTGCTTCAACAGTAGACTGACTAAAAATTGGAATGATACAGAGAAGACTGGCACAGCCCCAGTGCAAGGAAACAACGAATACATGAAATATTCCATGCTTTTTTTAAAAAAAAGAAATGAAGACAGGGCTTCTCAGCGGCCAACCTGACAGACTGAGTTCAATCCCAGGCCCCACATGGTAGAAAGAGAGAACAGACTCCCACACCTTGTCTCATTGTGATATGGGTGCTCACTTCATCCCACATACAAATAAAATAAGTGTAATGGCTATTTTTCTTTTTCTTTTTTTTTTTTTTTTTTGTAAAGGAGAGAGAAAGGAGTTGTATTGTGTGCCTGAGACCTCAATGCCCCCAAGCTGAGCTTCTAGCCAGTGACACTCCAGAGAGGAGGCTGGCTTTGACCTTGACCAACAACTCTCTGAACTCTGTTTTCTTTTCCAGCAGCAGACTGAAGCTGCTGAGGAAATAGTAGCAGAGGAGACCATGGCAGAGGAGACAGGGGTATGTATGCCATGTGGTGATGGTGGTGGTGACCCTCACCCCGACCTCCTTCTACCTAGTCTTTTCCTTGGGCCATCCACGCAAGTGCAGTGGGGCTCTTCACGGGAACTGGACGTGAATCCTCTTTTTGTATGCACAGGACACAAATATTAACCTCAGTGTCCCCAGATACTCCTGATTGTTCCCCAAATCTTCAGTTGAGCCTTGAGCCTGGAAAGATTCAGAAGTATTTGGGTTTTCTATTTCTTCTGTTATTACTCACAGTCTCCTCTGGTGTGAAACGAAGGGACCCACACAGCTGGGCCTGGCAGGCACAAAGCCTTGGTATGCCTTTTGTCCTAATATTGGGAGACCTCTGACTTATCTTAATGAAATTTTAGGGCTCTCAACATATCTAATATAGAATAGTAAATAACAAAATAATAATAAATATAAGATTTTACCTAAATTCTCCACCCTAGCATGTGCACTGTGATGTGGACCCAGCCCACTTTTTTTCCTCACAGTCTCTTGTGGGTTTCTGAAACTTCATGCAGGTCCCTCTTCCTTCTCCACAATCTTTCTTTCCCAGATCTGGGGTGAGGTGGGGACCTCTGACCTCACTCTTTCTCTCTCATGGCAGGTGCCTGTGGGTGCCAACCCAGTGCAGGTGGAAATGGGAGAGTTTGAAGATGGTGTAGAGGAAACTGTTGAGGAGGTGGTGGCTGACAGTAAGTCTTCTCTCTGTCACGTGGCACATCTGAATTACTCTTGCCTGTGTGGAGGCCCAAGGACAGCTCACAGGAAGTTTCTGACCAAGGAGATGCTTTGAGGGGCCCTGGTAGCTGTGGAGGGCCAGCTGGGAACACTCAGGCCAGGGAACAGTTAGATCTATTTATAGCCAGGTCATCCAAGCTGTGAAGGGTAGAGGAAACTCCACAGTTGGGTGTCACATTCCCACAAAGGTCACGGTCACATTTGGTCACCAAGATTCCCCCAGGGCCTCAGCCTGGGTGCAAGCTCCTCTCAAGAGCACATCTGAGAAAGCTGACTGGCTCATTCAATTTCCACTTGACCCAAGGAAGCAGGGCCTGTAGGAAAGGAACCTGATGTAAATGCTAATACCTTGAGTAGAGAGGGAATGACTCAGGCCCATGGGTTGAGGCATCTGTGTCCCAACAGATCAAAGGCATGGACTTTGGAAGTAGAGATTCAAACAAGGTTTGAATCCTTTGACCCATGGCTTCCGTTTCTTAACAAAGTGGTGGTACAGATGGAAGCCCAAGGAAACACTCCAGTGAGTAAGAGCACTTCCTGCACAAGCCTGAAGACTGGAGTTCAAATCTGCAGCTCCCACTTTAACTTTCTCAAGGGTGTCTGGAGAGAGCTGAGCAGGCTTGCTGAAGGCTGGGCATGGGGTCTTGAGTCATATCCTTTTTCTCTTCCATGCGCAGCCATTGTTTCCTGTCATAGCTGGGCCCATTGTCTCCTGTAGGCTTGGGTTCTTCCTTTTCCTTTGCAGACACCCGATTCTATTCCGTTGGACCTCACCACTCACTGAATCCATGACAATAGCTCAATCTTCCAAGACATTCTAGAAAGTTCTTTGAATCCAGAAATGCTGCATTGTGGTTGCTCAGCAGAGAGCTGAGAATCTAGATGTTGTTTCCATCATGTGGGGCGAGGATCCATGTGTATCCCAGGTTTCTGAGTCCCAGACTGAGGTTCTGTCCTCTGAAAAGTCTAGTCCTGACTTTGAACTGAATCTCTAAAACTCAGATTGAGCCAATTGCTCCCCTAAACTCCATGGCTGAGTACAGGGAACTAGGGGGAGGTGTTGGGAGTCCAGTATAGCCAAGAGCTGTCAGCCCCAGACTCTCAACTGTAATGTAGAGGAATGCAATCCAGGTAAGTTGATACTATCATGTTCTGTCCTCCAGACCCCTGCCAGAATCACCACTGCAAGCACGGCAAGGTGTGTGAGCTGGATGAAAGCAACACCCCCATGTGCGTGTGCCAGGACCCCACCACCTGCCCAGCTCCCATCGGCGAGTTTGAGAAGGTAAGAGCTGGGCCCTGGGCCCTGGGCCCTGCAATGCACAGTGTGCTAAGAAATCTGTGGGCCCAGGAACCGAGCAGGGCAGCTTCGTCTTCAGAAGTCCTCTCCCTAGGACTAGTCACAACAGGAAAGTGGAGCTGAGTCATAACTGAGGGGCTGCTTGGCCCCACCCTTCTAGCCACTGATGAGAATTCAAAAGAATTTACTTGTACCAGCAGGCTCCAGGTTCTGTGTTAAACATGATCCCTAAGTGCTACATAATCTCAGATGGAATGCACTCTTGTTCATAGTTTTATTATTATCATTATTTTAAATTTTACTTCCTATGTGTGTATAGTATGTGTATCGTGTATATGGAGGTCAGAGGACTTGCTGGCGTCTGTTCTCTCTTTCCACCGTGTGGGCTGCAGGGTTCCAACTCCGGCCATCGGGCGGTGACAGGCTCTGTTACTTGTTAAGCCATCTCCCTGGCCCTGCAATGCGTTCTCTGCAGTTAGCAAAGCATTGTGCTTACAGATGTGGGTCAAGGGTCTGCTTGAAGGTTGACTGCCAACCTCATTTTCATCGCTTGATGGCTGTGAGATCTTAGCTAAGGTGTCAAGTATCTCTAAGTCTTAGTACCGTCATGACTGAAAAGGGAGATAATCCTGAACTCCTAGAGCTGTTGTGCATTTGTTAAAGGATGCCAAGTATGTGACAAGAATCCAGCATTATTTCTGTAGCCTACCCCTTCTCTCTCCAACGTACATGGACCCATCCACACATCTGCTGAGTATATGCACACACCAAGCCATGCCCCCATTATTATGCATTCATCTACCCATACCACCATAAATCCACCCATGAATCCATCCACCCACTCGGCCATCCATCCACCCACCCACCCATCTGTCCGTCTACCCATCCACTCATCCATCTATTCATTTATTCATCTATCCATCCTCCTCCTACCCTCTTTTTTATTTTATTTTATTTTTAGAATAAAGTCTCATTTTTTAAAAACTTTTATTTATTTGCCTTGATGTTTGCCTGGAACTGGGAACTGGAACTACAGACAGTTGTGAGCTGCCATGTGGGTGCTGGGAATTGGGTGCTGGGAGAGCAGTCAGTGCTCTTAACCGCTGAGTCATTGCTCCAGCTCCTAACATCTCATTTTTTATCCATGTATCCCCTTGTTACAGCTCCCTTCCCCCTTCTGATCCCTCCTGGTCAGCCTTCAGCCTTCCTCCACGCCAGCCCCCATCCCCTCCCCAGAAAGGGTAAGAGGTCCCAAGGTGGATCAGCTCAGCATCCACTCCAGGCGAGTCTGATTTCCTCATCCTAATATCAAGACTGGGTTAGGTGTTCCTCTGGAGGAAATGGGCTCCAAGGTGCCAGTCCAAGCACAGAAACAGTCTGAACCCTCCCCTTGAGGCTCCACATATTGCCCATGCCAGTGGACAGTTGCCTATCCTTGGAGGGCTCAGTTCCTTTTCCAGATGGTTCCCAGTGATTCAGTGAGTTCCCCAGAGCTCCAGCCAGCCATCACTGTGAGAATTTTCCTCGTAGTCCCTATGCCCTTGCTCATAGAGTCTCCTCCCCTCTGTCAGATGGACCAGCATCCACCTGCCCTCTTAACCACCCATTCACTTACTATTCATTTATTCAAATCATCCAATCATCTACCTATCCATCCATATAGCCATCCACCTATCCATCCATCTACCAATCATCTATCCAATCATCTACCTATCCATCCATATAGCCACCCACCTATCCATTCATCTACCAATCATCTATCCAAATCATCTACCTATCCATCCATATAGCCATCCACCTATCCATTCATCTACCAATCATCTATCCAGTCATCTACCTATCCATCCATATAGCCATCCAACTATCCATTCATCTACCAATCATCTATCCAATCATCTACCTATCCATCCATATAGCCATCCACCTATCCATTCATCTACCAATCATCTATCCAATCATCTACCTATCCATCCATATAGCCATCCACCTATCCATTCATCTACATACTCATCCATCAATCTATCTACATATTCACTTACCCATCCATTCCAATAAGTAGTTTTTGAATACTTACTTATTGCCAATCATTGTGGTAATTATTATCTGGCTCAGGGCAGAAATCCTGGTACCAGTGTTCTTCCAGAAACTCCCAATCTAAGTGCTCATTTTTAAATATTTCTCCAAGACAAACCTTGCCTCTGGACTTCAAATATTGGCTTCACTTTTCAGTCTCCCCATTTCCTTCTCATCCCACTGCTCTCTGGTGTTGCAGTCTCCCTGAAGCAAGGTGCAAGCCTTTATTGACTCCACATGTGCAGATCAAGTCCTTCCCCACCAAAGGCTGCTCGTACCTGCTTTTGCTTAACCCTTAGCCTCTGTTTGGTTCCTCTAGACCAGAGATTTTCAAACCATCACAGTGGGCTTCTGTTCCTTAATCTTTTTTTTAATATAAAGATTTATTTATTTATTATGTAAACAGTATACAGAAGAGGGTAACAGATGTCATTATAGATGGTTGTGAGCCACCATGTGGTTGCTAGGAATTGAACTCAGGACCTCTGGAAGAACAGTCAGTGCTCTTAACCTCTGAGCCATCTCTCCAGCCCCAGAACTTGACTGTTATTATTGGTTGTTTGGGTTCCCGTGTCCCCATCTCTGAAATGGGCAAAGACAGGGATACCAGCCGGGCTCTGGAATGAAGGAGAGGTGCTGTGTGCTTGGTCAACAGGTGTGCAGCAATGACAACAAAACCTTCGACTCCTCCTGCCACTTCTTTGCTACCAAGTGCACCCTGGAGGGCACCAAGAAGGGTCACAAGCTCCACCTGGACTACATTGGACCATGTAAATGTGAGTGTCCTCACACCTTCCAGCCTTCTTCTTAGGGAGATAGCTCTAGTCCTCCCTGATGCCAGCTCTGAGATCTTGGGTAAGTTTCATCCCCTCTCTGAGCTTCAGTGGACCCATTCATAAAGTAAATTCAGGTCATCTCATCTCCTGGAAAGACTTAGCCATCATAGGAGCCCAGTTTGGAAAAGACTGAGGATTTTTTTTTTCTTTTCTTTTTCTTCTTCTTCTCTCAAGTGCAGAGATTAAAGGCATGTACCACCACAAGAACTTTTGTTCTTTCATAAGGCTAGCTCAAATCCTTCCTGCTTCAGCACAGTAAAACCAACACAATGTTTGACCTGGGCCCACAGAATATTTTAAATGTCTTTCAATTTGAGGGATTTCCAAATAGGGGCATGCCTGGGGCTGGGGGGATGGCTCAGTGGATAAAGTGGTTGCTGTATAAGCATAAAAACTGAGTTATACCCCCAGAACCTATGTAAAAAAGCTAGGTGTGGTAGCACACACTTGTACTCCCAGTACTGGGAAAGTGGAGCCTGGAGAATTCCTGAGGCTCACAGGCCAGCACTCCTAGCCTAATCTATGAGCACCAGGCTAACGACAAAGCATGTCTCAAAAACTAAGTTGAATGGCTTCTGAGGTATGATATCTAAGATTGACCTCTGGCCTCCACATATGTGCACATGTACATGATTGTGAGCACACATACCAAAATAAGTAAATACACCTAAAAATAGGGGCACACCTACCATTTTTTTTGCTCCTTTGTATTGGCGTAGACCCTTAGCTCCTTAGTCCATCATATTCATCACCCCCTTTTCTAGAAGCCCAGGAATTTTGAAGAGGGATGCCAGGAGCCCTGACTGGCTCATTGTTAGTGATCTAAGCTGCAAATTCTGCTGGCTCTGGGTTACTCACTCTCCGTGAGAAAGCATAGGCTATGCATCCATAGTGTATTCTATATAGGGAGTATTCTTCCCCATGGGCTGGGACTATAGATACGTGGTGGAGTGATTGGTGTACACAAGGGCCTAGATCCCATCCCCAGATCTGCTAGCCAAACTCAACCAAACAAAGGAAAGCCCCCCCACTCCATCTTTTCAGCTGTAAGAAGTGAGGGCAGGAAACAAATGTTTCAATAGTTAGCCCTGAGCTCTTAATGACAGGGCTGCAGTGTGCAAGAGAAGGAAGGCATAGATTAGAGAGAAGACGGGGTGGAGAAGGGTGGTGGGGAGGCTTGGGTTATAAGGTGAAGCGTGTTCTAAGAAGCCTATTCTTAGCAAGTGGATGCTGCTACCTCTGAGGCCACTCACCTCCCCAGCCCAGCTCCATGTGGGGCTTTCCACTCCCAGATGACAGTGGTCCTAACCTCAAAGGGGCATTCTTTGGATTCAAAGCAATGGAAGAGCATACACCAGATCCTAATTGGATGCAGGCTGGTGTTCTGATAATCTGGCTGCAAGCAAGGGCCTTTTCTTGCCCACTGCTAAGTTCAATGACAGGAGAGTTTGACCAAAATCTTCAGGTGTGACCTTCTGGGGTTCTGATCTCCCTAAGGAGGTTGTGGGGTTGTGCATTCATAAGCCTCTGCCACTGCTGTTATGCTGGACCTATGGCCAGAGATTGCTTCAAATGCCTCCCAGGGGTTAACCTCTCGTTGCTGAGATCCCACTCTTCCCATCACCTAGAAAGATGCAAGAGCATCTGGGGTATCAGTGTGCCTCATTAGGTTAAGAGGCAAGCTGGGAAGCAGCACACCCTTGAGCTTTGGCATGCAGTCTTATCAAGTTGTGAAGGGTTTGGCTCAGAGGTACAGAGGCACCTTGGCCAAGGTTGCCCAATGAAGTTCCTGTAGGGAGCAGGACAAAAAGAGAGTATCCAGATAGTGTGTGTGCCCCTTGGCAGGGCCAGGTTGACTAATCTTGTCTTCTATGCTCTAGACATTCCCCCATGCCTGGATTCTGAGCTGACTGAGTTCCCTCTGCGAATGCGTGACTGGCTCAAAAACGTCCTGGTCACCTTGTACGAAAGAGATGAGGGCAACAACCTCCTCACTGAGAAGCAGAAGCTGCGGGTAAGTGGCCTCCTCTCAGCTTGGACCAGTATGGCTGCTACTGATCTCTCTGGACCCTGCTATGGAGAGCTAGGGCCAATTCCTAGGTTCAGTAAGTCTATGCCTTACTTTGCAGGATGCCTTCCACCTGGATTCCAGGACACAAACTTCCAGATGCCTTTGGAGGCTCTGAGAGGGTCTGTAGCAGACATACCCAAAACTTAACCCTGTTTATTTCTTCTCCATCTGAGTCAACAGGCCTTCTCCTTTAGCAGGCATATTTAGCCTCATGGCAGAAACCTAATGTTTTCTCAGCCTCTTCTTAAGCCTCCTTAGGCAGTAGTGGCATAAGGCAGGTGGTACTATGGCTTCCTCATCTATGGACAAGCTTCTGGCTCCCACCAGTCTCTCACTGTGGGCTCTGGCCTTGGCTGGCTTCTTATCACAGACAGGAGGAGGCCTGGACACTTAGTCACCTCATGATTCTGCACCTACAGGTGAAGAAGATCCATGAGAATGAGAAGCGTCTGGAGGCTGGAGATCACTCTGTGGAGCTGTTGGCTCGAGACTTCGAGAAGAATTACAACATGTACATCTTCCCTGTCCATTGGCAATTCGGCCAGCTGGACCAGCATCCCAGAGATGGGTAAGAGTCAGGGTCCTCAGTATCCAGGCTTCTCAGGACCAGAGGCTCAGCTCTGGCCTGGACGGAGGCTGGTAGGGTTACTAGATGAGTCTATAAGGCCCCTCAGCAACCTTTGTTGCTTCTCAAGACTCTATGGCCTGTTTAGGGCAAGAGCAGATGAAGCAAGCATCCTGAGGAAGAAGAAGGCTTGGGAGGAAGAAAACCCTGAGACCCTATACCATCAGAAGTAGGAATTATCAGTACAAAGGATGGTTTCTACACCTGTGAAGGCAGGGCCAGGGGACTCATGTGTGCAGAGAGAGAGCATCCAAGAACAGACTTCAGTGTGATCCATGGTCAAGGCACATTAGCCTTGCTCATGTCTCATTCATGTTTGTTTGTGGTCCTTCAGCAGAATAGTGCAGCCATCCCAAAGGCCATGGTCCAGATCCAGCCTGAGATTTAGCTTCATGGAGCCCACCTAGCCCCAGAAATTTCTAAAATTTCTTCCCCATCACAAATTCCTGACTTGAGTGCTCTTGCACGTGACCTGGGCATTAAGGAGACTGCAAGGAGATTGAAGAGCAGTACCTGAGTTGACACTGTGTAACCCCCCCCATCATTGTTGACTTCCTTTTGCAGCTATGAGGCCCTGTTTAGCTCCCAAAGAGGCAACTCATTCGCTCCTTTTTGGAGCAGTGTCTTGCCCTTTGCTTTGAATGTCAGAAGCAGGTGGTCACTGAGGGAACAGGCAAGGCCACCTTGCTGGCATGTCTAGAAGAGAGATACCAGGCAAGAAAGGCTCCTTTCTGAAATGCTCAATGCTCACTGTGTGTCAGGCTGTGAGCCAGGACACTGCTCACTCTGCTTGTCAGCACCCCAGCCCCGCCCCCATTGCCCAGCTCTCCCAGGTTCTGGGAGACTCTCAGCTGCTGCTCTCCCAAGCTCTTGCTGTGGCTGAGATCCAACTGAGTGACACAGGGGTGTGTAGGGGAGAGTCCTAGGGGACATCCAGATCCCATGAGCCAAGTAGCCTAGAGATAGTAAGTTCTAGATGGATTGCAGGGGCTGGATGGCTGGGAAAATGCTTCAGTCTCCTTTTGGTCATAGTTGTTGGTGGCCTAGAAGCTGCCTGAGTCTGTTTTCTCAAAGGAAAGTTAAGGAGGGTCCTGGGCAGTTTGGATTCTGTGTGATATCTCTTGTAAACATGGGGCTGTAAAGAACACTGGAGTTATGGTGTCCCCTGAAGTCCCTTGTGGGGACAGCTAACTGGAATTCTAAAGAAAGAAGAGAAAAGGAAGAAAAGGTCCTCTCTGGAGTCGAGCAGGGAGGACAGTGGGAGGGTCTCCAGAGGGCAGTCCTGAAGTCATTCATTGCACGATACAGAGACGATGTGAAAGGTCACCCAGGTCACCCATCTCACTGCTTAGCCATCCCTCCCAGAACTCAGAGTCATCACCAGATTTTGTAGCTCACTTGTTTCTTATTTTTAGCACTGGGGATGGAACCCAGGGCCTGGAACATGCTAGGCAAGCCTCTCACTATGGAACTGTAGGAAGGTACTCTATCACTGAGCCACCTCACAACATAGCCCCTTACTAGGGGATTCTAGTCAAATACTCTGCCACTGAGCATGTTCCCCCAATCCTTTACTGGTGGATTCTCAATGGTGGATTCTAGGCAGGTACTCTACTGCTGAGCTATAATTCAGTCCTATTATAAGACAGATGGGTCTCTTTTTAGGCCCTTTTCTGGGCACCTGCATATATATTTTTTAATGGATGAACATTGGAAATCTATAGCGTGATCTCACTAGATTTTGACCTACCCTAACTGAAGTGCTGAATATATTGTGTCTATGTACCCATCACTCAACCAAGTGGCCCTTACAAAGAAGCCATTGAGACTCAGAACTGGAAGAGCTACTCCTGCCCCTGTCAGATGGAGTACGAGGTAGTGTGGTACTGCAGGTCCCATTGGAGGTCCATGGCAGAGCAGTGGGTAAAGTCAGGATCCTAGCCCTGGACTCCTACCTTTGACTTCCTGTATTGGGCCATCTCACAGCTTCCTTACTCTTCCCTGCCAGGTACCTGTCCCACACTGAGCTGGCTCCCCTGCGTGCTCCCCTCATCCCCATGGAACACTGCACCACACGCTTCTTCGAAACCTGTGACTTAGACAACGACAAGTACATTGCCCTGGACGAGTGGGCCAGCTGCTTTGGCATCAAGGAGCGTAAGTGTTGGAGCTCAGGGTGAAGAAGTGCCCCTGAGGGATGGAATGTTGTCACTTCCCCTCTGGTGGCTCTGTCTGGTGTTTGTTCATCCTGTCTGTCTCCTTTGCCTATTTAACTCAGCTCTGCTCTCTTTGTCTTTGTACCCTGAAGGCCTCTTTCCTGAACATCAAGCGTCAGTCCCCACTCCATAAAAGCACTAGTTTGGGAACTCGCTGCCTGGGGAAAGGAAACAGGAAGTACAACTTGGCAGTCAGTTCAAGAGAAATGGGCTAGAGTCAGGGAGCTCAAGGCCCTGCTCCTTCTCTCCTCAGTGACCTTGACTGGTCACTGGCCCCTGGTCCTGGGATGGAAGGGAATCCAACAGACCCTAGGATGGACACCTAGCCCTTCTGTTTTATTAGCAGATAGCAAATATACATAAAGATGGACTTCCTTATGACATTTTTACACATCTCCGTAGTATATGTTGATCATCTGTATGGTTCATTCCCCTCTCTCTCCCTCTCCTGCCTGTGGACCCCGTTCTTCTCCCACCCAGCCCTTTCTGCATTCATGTGGCAAGTTTAAAATAATTAACCCTGCCTCTCCTTCCTTTGCAGAGGACATCAACAAGGACCTGGTGATCTAAGTTCACATTTCCTTCTGCAGTCCTGGATTCTCTCCCTCTGATGTCCCCCTTTTCCATTCCCCTCCCCCCACCTTGTTTAAAATGTTTGGATGGTTGGCTGTTCTACCTGGAGATAAGGTGCTAACATAGATTTAACTGAATATGTTAACGGTGCTAAAAGAAAAAAAAAAAAAAAAAAGGATACTATAACCTAAGTCATGGCATTTTCCCACGTAACTTGACTCTAGGGCATGGTCCATCCTCAGCCTCTTCTCCTGAACTACCCAGTGTCTCACTGGCTGTGTTGGAAATGGAGTCACACAAGCTTGTCTTACACAAGTGTGAGGTATCTTTAGCTTTCATTTCTATTTTCCATTTGACTCTTAACACTCACCCGCACTCTGTGCTTATTTCATTTTGGGGTCTACCTGGGGTCTTCCCCTGGTGGTTCAGAGGTAGGCAAAAGGAAGTTACAGACACAGGATACAAAATTTGGGCAAGGATGCTCTGAGACTTGAGGATCCACCAGTCAGAAGCCAGATAGTCATGGTACCCTAGGTCAATGACTAAGAGAATATTCCAGAGCTGTGATGCGCATGTGCAGACTCCCAGCAGCCCAAAATCTTAATATCGCCTCCACTCTTTAGGCAGTTTCTTTCCATGTTTGGCTGTTGGTTCAAATTTTGGCAAGCCCCAGGACTATGGGTGAACCAAAACACCTCACAGGATGCTTCTGTTCTGCTGACTGTGGCCTTTCAGGCTTTTCCTGGAGGTTCTGGACACTGGGAGGCTGTTTCATGAAAGGGAGACTCAAGGGGAAGACAAAGGAAGTTGTAACATAGAGAAAGTGAAGCTGGTGAACCGGCTTGATTTTCATATCTAGATGACTGACATTAAGTTTCTAACATGCACCTCCCCCCACACCCCGCTATCTACTAATCAAGAGAAACTTTCAGATCAATGGAATGGTCAGATCTCACAGGCCAAGAATTTGTTCACCTCCAAGCATTTCATGAAAAAGCTGCTTTTTACTAATCATGCAGACTCTCATGATGACGTGAAGAGCTTGACGAATCTTTCCAAATAAAAAGTAACGACTTAGAAACTGCTGTCCTGGGGGTGTGTGTCTTACTCTTGGGCACTTTACTTCCCCAACCCACAGACACATGGGCACATTTGTGCACACCTGTATAGATGCAAACACCCCATTATGCTTTAATACACACTTATACACACACTCGTACACAGGGAAGCTATGGCTCCCATGAGCATTAATTTAACCAAGGAAGAATTCAGTTCCTGAGCTGGGATGTAGCTTAGTTGGTGGAGTTTGCCAAGCATGCACAAAGCCCTGGATTTGATTGATCCCCAGCACTGCATAAACTGAGTGTGGAGGTGAATGCCTGTAATACCATCACTGAGGAGACAGGTAGGGTAGTTCAAAGTCATCCTCAGCTACAGTGTGAACTGGAGACCAGCCTGGGCTACACGAGACTTCAAAGCAGGTGAATTAGTTAGTTCCTTAACAATCCCAGCCACATTTCAAGTGCCTGAGAACTATATGTGGTAGCTTTGTTCACCCCATGAAATAGGATACATTTTCTTTGTGGAAAGTTCTAGGTAGCAGAGTGTAGTGGCACACACCTTTAATCTCAGCACTTGGGAGGCAGACACAAGCAGATGTCCATGGGTTTGAGGCCAGCCTAGTCTATATAGTGGTAGGCCAACCGAGACCGAATAATAAGACCCCATTTCGAGAAAAAAAAATACTAGGTCTTCAAAAGCCCCAGAACACTGTACGAAGCTTGTGTATGATGTTTCAGGCTCTTTCCCAAAATCTCCGTGGAGAGGAAGGGACTGACTGGAGAGATTTGTATTGCTACACTAGGCCAAACAGCAAGTTCTGAGAATTTAAAAATGATTAACATGAGTTTCTAGGGCACAAACCAGCTGGACTTTGGAGTTCTTATCTGTAATGGGAGAGGGGAAGGGAGCAGGGTGACCTGGGTAGTTTTGTCTTCACCACATGATGTGTACAAGCCTAGCACCACTGATAGTCTCTCGGGATCTGGGCAATCAGAGGGTTTAGGAAATTCCTACAGTGTTGCATTCACTAGTTGGTTATCAGGGGACTCCAGTGGCTGAGATGTCCCGTGAGTAAGGTAGAAGAAACACACAGCTGAACCATTCCTCTCAGACAGAATGGTGCATGAAGGAAATAAAGACTAGGTGCTGGTGTGCAAACTGAACCTGTTCCTTCTGAGAAGGTGTAGAGGGAGAACTTGACCCCATGGATAATGAATGCAACTTTATCCCTTGGCTAGTCTGGGCTGGCTCAGCTGCAGGTCACACAGCACTGACTCCTAAAGCTCAGCTCTCAGCTAACCTGGGCTTGGGTAGCTTGGCCACACCTTGAGGCAGTGAACACAGGGAGAGGCTGGAACTTAGCATGTTCTCATCCCAATAAATGAGTATCTGCTGTATTGAATCTTTAGAATTCCCTTCCCCCCAAAAGCTAGCATTGAGGAGTTAAAGATTGAGAGTGAGTTGGGGGTGCTGGGAGGGCAGGGTGCTGGGCGCATATGCTGCAGCCACCATAAATTCGTTCTTCTGCCGATGGGGTTGTCAGAAATTTGCCCCTGTCCTCCTGACTTTAAAGCAAATTACTTCAGACACACCTATAACTCCAGCACTTGGGGGCAGAAGTTAGGGCAGGAGCAGACAGATCTCAAAATTGAGGTCACCTTGGGTTACATAGTGAATTCTAGGTTATCCATATACACAGAACAAGAGCCTGTCTCAAAAACTAAACCCAAACAAATACCCTCGAAGCCCTTTAATATCCAAAGAAAATCATACCCTTACCCAGATGGAAGACCAGCTTCATGTAGCCTAGAACTTGACCAGGGCTGGGACTCAGTGCATAGACTACTTCCCTGAGCTTGAATCCAGAACAAAAGAAACTGGGAATTCCAGTCTTTGGGAAGTAGAAGCAGGAGAATCAGAAGTTCAAGGTTGTCCTTGTCTACAGTGAGTTGCAAGCCAGCATGATGTGCTGGCTGATCTTATGTCAACTTGACACACAAGCTAGAGTTACATGAAAGGAAAAATTGAGAAGAGGCTTTCATAAGATCCAGCTGTAGGGCATTTTTAAAATTACTGAGTAATGAGGGAAGGCCCAGCCCGTTGTAGGTGATGCTATTCCTGGGTTGGTGCACCTGGGCTCTATAAGGAAGTAGGCTGAGCAGCCAGTAAGCAGCTCCCCTTTAGGGCCTCTGTAGCAGCTCCTGCCTCCAGGGACCTGCTATGCTGGAGTCCTGTCCTGACTTCCTTCTAAGATGAATAGCAACATGGAAGTGTGAGCCAAATAAACCCTTTCCTCCCCAACTTGCTTTTTGGTCATGATGTTTTGTTGCAGCAATAGAAACATCAACTAAGATACCTGGGCTACATGAGACCCTATTTTAAAAATAAAACATCACACACACACACACACACACACACACCCCAAAACCATCTATATCCTCGAGATGGACCTTAAAAATAAATACAATAAAAATATAATAAGAAACAATGCTATGCATGAGTGGATGCATCTCATGATGCTTACTAATAAAGAGATCAGACCTTGTCCATGACAATTGCACAGTTCAAAGAAAGACCAGATTACAAATAATTAGACACAAATTAAGGCCATCCAAAGAACATTCCTAAAATCAGCTTGGGGCTAAAATGGTGATTGCCTCTCCCTTCTGGGAGCTGTGGGTCTTTGGAGGACCTTTGAAGACTTACAGTTTCCAGGAGAGTAGGTAAGCAGAGCCCTGAGATGGGAGGTACCTGGGTCAAGGAAATCAGAAAAAGAAAAGAACAGCTTGCCCTCCCTCCCCCTCCCTCTCCCTTTCTTCCTCCCACCCTCCCAGGCATTGTATAACAGAATAGAGGCTTTGCCAACACTCCAATCTTATGGTTCATCTGTAAAAATCCTGGCAGCAAGGTTTCTGCCTCTCAGGCTATGGTTCAGGGTACAGAAAAGGCCAAAAATCACCATCATTATCATCATCACAGCCACCATTGGCCACTCTCTTTTTAACTGTGAAGCCTCATTATTTCTTCAGACCCATCCTTGACCCCCTTTCTCCTGAGAGTCATATTTCCCCCCCTAAGGCCACGCATGCTTTGGGAAGAAACCCAGAGGCATCCCAGTCCTGCAAGGCTGTTTCAGGCTACTTAGTGTCTGCCTTAGTTCCTGTTGCAGGACTCTAAAGGTCATATATTGTTCAAACTGAAACAAAAGCATAGGAGTACTCAAAGGAGACAGAAGGGCCCTGGACACGACTGGAAATGTAACATCCAGCCAGCAGTGTGTGTGGGGGGGTGTCTTTTCTTCTACATAATTGTCAATGGACCACTGAGTAATGGTGGTCTTAGGAACTCTGTGATCTCTCTTTTTCTGCTTGGACATATGGCTTCTGGCATATTCAGACCCTGGTAACTCTCAACCTGATATCCAGCAGAGCGCTCAGATCCAGAGGGACCCAGAATCCAGCTAGAAGGCATCACGGAGAGTCTGGTGCCCCCTGGTGGTGCTAGAGAGAAAAGTTTTAAGGGAAGCAGGATGTGATAACATAAAGCCAAAGGGTAGTCCAGTCTGGTCCCTCATTTTCCTTATTGAGAATATAAGTTTCAGAAAAGCAGAACCCCTTATGCAGGATCACGAGATAAAACACAAGCCTCCTGGCTTGATTCAAATTTGGATATATGTATATATTGCACATATATATATATACACATATTTTACAAGATTAGCTGCATCTCATATGCTAGCTGTTCTGCCCAATCCTCAACAGAAAATGTTGACGTCATTCTGGCAGAGAACCATTAGGGACCTGAGTCGCATCTGTGCCAATCACCAGCAGGGGTTCATGTGTGAGAGAGGAGACTCTTGAGCCCTGTCACCATTGACAAACCCTGCAAGGCCCCATAATAGACCCATTCTCTATGTCCCTGCTCCAGGCTGGGAGTGAGAGCAGCTTGGGTATTTGCATTTCTAAGGATTCTTCTAGATGATTCTGAATGCGTATCAACAAGGAGGACCCCTGCCCATCACCAAAAGAACAAGGGGTTTATGACAAGTTTAACTCGGATAAATATGTCATTCTCAGTCTTACATGGTGGAATAGGTACGGCATTCTTGGAGAAACTTAGCACAAAGTCAAGTCCAAGCACCTTTGACTACAAGGTTGCCGTAACCCAACACACCATCAGTGCAAAGTAAAAATTCACAGCAAACTAAGCCTGAGAAAGTTGGTTAACTTTTTTTAAAGATTTATTTATTATCATGGATACAGTGTTCTGCCTGCAGGTTAGAAGAGGGCTTCAGATCTCATTACAAATGGTTGTGAGCCACCACGTGGTTGCTGGAAATTGAACTCACGACCTCTGGAAGAGCAGCCAGTGCTCTTACCCTCCAAGCCGTCTCTCCATCCCATTGGTTAATATTTTTAAAAGAGGGTTGAACACAAAGTTTAGAGCACTCATTAGAGATTGAAAACAACTCTGGGGAGTCTTTATTGCCAAGTTTACTGAGCACTACCACCATAGACCACCAGGGGGCAGCCGGACCTCATGAATGGACTCTTCCCAACCACTTGGGTTCAGGTAACGAGTAAAAAACAGCCTAAACTAGGGGTTTCTTAGATTTTGGGAGAATCATTTGCTCTGCAGCACCACTCAGCACACTGTTACACTGGTGGAGAAACTGAGTCTCAGAAAAAAAGATGTGTGACACAGCTTAGTACCTGCTCTTCATGACACTGTCAGAATCCCCGGGGGATAGAACCTCAGAGATCCCAGGACCCGGGGGAACAATCCAGTTCTCCAGCTTTCATTCTCAGCCAAAGGACAGCTGAAGAGGAGGCAGAGGCCTCCGATTTGGAGCCTGGATGCCGACCTCAGTAGAGACCATAGCTTGCTGATTGCAAGGGGAGAAGCTGGGATCTGCATCTCTGACGTAAATGCAGGCAAGAAGTGGAAGATCACCCGATTGCCGACAAAGCCACCGCCACCTCCTACTCCCAGTGCCCGGTTTTCTTTCAGTACTGAAAATACTTCATAGGGTGAGAACTGCTGGACAGAAAACCCCACTGCAGAAGACTATGACATGAGATAAATTAACATTCACTGCTCTTTGCATTGATTTCAGGGAACGCACTATTATTAGGTGATAATAAAATAGCATAAGCAACTATCCATCCATCCACCTCTCCTTACTTGCATTGTGCATTGGTATTACACAGTAGAATGGGGGCACCTTCAAGAAAGGGAGCAAGCAGAAGCCAGTGTTAGGGAAGGGCGCTCCTGACTGCTCACGGTATGGCTATATGGAGGTCAGGGAGGACTCCTAGAGCCATGTAGGTCCTGGGGATCAAATCCAGTGACCCTTCCTGCTTTTGAGACAGAGTCTCCTGCGGCCCAGGCTGGCCTTGGACTCAGTGTTCTTGACCCTGAACTTCTGATCCTCCTGCTTCCACCTCCCAAGTGCTGGGATTATTGTCACGCCTCACCATGCTGGTTTATGTGGTTCTGGGGATTGAACCCAAAGCTTTGCTACAAGTTAGTGCTGGTTTATGGCCACGCCCCCACTTGCAAGGACTTGCTCCAAAGCCTGTGACGAAGGCTTTAAAATCCCCAACCATGTGGAAGACTCTCTTTCTTCTCTGTACCCCCCCCCCGTCCTCCCACCCCCCATAAACCTCACATGGCTCTCTTGCAGTGTACAAGTTCTTTTCACGTGCAAAATACTAACAGTTAGACAAGCACTTTACCAACTGATCCACACCCAAACATTTTGTTTGTTTGTTTTGGGTTTTGGGTCAAGTCTTATTCTATAGCCCAGGCTGGCCTGGAACTCTACTATGTAGCCCAGCCTGGCTTTAAACTTGCTGAAACCCCCCTGCCTCAGCCTCCCGAGTTCTGAGATTACAGCTGTGAAACATCATACCTCAGTCATATTATTTTAAAATTTGAACTATCAATCATAAACTCTTTCATGTGGTGGCTTCTGGTTATCCCCTTCTTTGTGGGGACCCTAATGTGTGACACAAATGTACCTGTTTAAAGCTGCCCCTACTGATTGCCACAAATGCCCTGTGCTGTGGAACAGGCTGCAGAGAGCAGCATGTGCACACATCTCCACACATAGCTGGCTTTCTTCAGGCTGGATCCCTGCAAATGCGCTGCTGGTCAAAGAATGGATGTGCATCCATTCTCAACAAACAATGCCAAGTACTTGCAAATGTACCAATTTCTACTTCTTCAGGTGTCTCAGAAGCCATCTACCTCCTGGGAAAGTAAGCACCCGTTCACCTCTGCCATGTCGCCTTCATTTCTTTCCTCATGTTCTTTGTATGATATGCGTCATATCCACGTGTATATGGGTACATGTGGATGTATGCTGTGCATGTGCAGAGGCCTGACATTGAGGCCAAGGATCTTTCTTGACCCCTCTTCCACCTTATTCTTTATGACAGCGTCTTCCAGGTAAACCCACAGTTTGAGGCTATGGTGAGCCTCACTTGACAGCTTGCTTTGTGGATGCCCTGGCTCCCATGTCTGGCTAGCATTTGTAAGGATTCTGGGGATCTAAATTCTATGACTTCTGCTTGGGCAGCAGGCACTTTAATCACTGATTGACCTTGTTTTTTTAATCCATGGACTCACATACCAGGTTGTCTGGTGCCCAAATGTCTTTGTAGCCCTAACTCTGCATATTTGGATCTGTCTGGGGAAGTGGGAGGGGCCTTCATAATTCTCTCTTCTCCTTTATGATCCTCTTGTTCTGAAGAGTGAGAAGGGCAGCAGGCTGCTGCAGAACAGCCCTCCACCTGAACCTGCCCCAGTCCCTCCTCCAAGGCTCCCAGCCATCTTCCCACATGCTGAACAAGTCTTGGCCTCCCTCCCAGGGTGCCCATGTGGTGTCTGAGATAACATCTTATCAAATCCTTTGCCAAAAAGCTTGCCTTTTTCTGCCCCTGGAAGGAATTATTTTCACTTCTTCTGAAGGAGTCTGTACATGCTCTCTCTCTCCTGCCAAGAACTTGAGAGGCCCTGGATTTCTCTGCACCTGAATGCAGACTCTCTTAGGCTTAATCTGTCCAGCACCTTCCAAAGGGCTTGAGAGGATGGGGCTATGGGCTGCTTATAGGCTTAGAGAGCAGAGTGAGGGAGCGGCTGCCTGCACTTGGCAAGACCTCTTGGATGAAAGACCTGAGAAGGGAATGTTTACTGGAGGGGCCAGAGATCCCGTGGGGCTGCTCAGAGGTGACCTGCCAGCCAGAGCACTAAAACTGCTGAGCCAGACCATTTCCACCTCAGTTTCCAGAGCTGGAAGTGCCCCCCCCCCCCGGGGCTATCATGACATCAACAGAACCATCAGGAAGAGTCCACAAGTTTTATAGGGGAAGATTTATTAATCTATTAGAATTTTTTGTTTCACATATATGAGTGTTTTGCCTGTATTTATGACTGTGTACCATGGGAGTGCCAGATTCCTGCAGAGGCCAGAAGAAGGCATTGGATTGCTGAAGACGGAGGCAGAGACAGTCGTGACTCACCCAATTTGGATGCTGAGAACTGAACTCAGGTTCTCTGGAAGAGCAGAAGGCACTCTTAGCCACTGAGACATCTCTCTGGGCTCTTAAATGTCTTTTCAACATTGAATTAATCTCTCTCTCTGTGTATGTGTGTACACACACATATGTGTGTGAGTATGCACATCTGTACATGAGGAGGCAAGAAGAGAGTGTCTGGTCCCTAGGAGCTGAGGTTACAGACAGTTTTGGGCCAAGAGGCAACCTCCAGAAGAAGAAATCCACAACAGACCAGTAAGAACTGAGAGGAGGAACCCCCTCAGCCACATATAGCCATGTTCAAAACCTCTGCCCATCACTCTTAGGGTCTCAGAGGACCCCTAGTAAAACAAAGAACTCGATGAGGACATGGTGGCAAATGGCTGACATCTCTGATCTTGGGAGGTGGAGGCAGAAAGATCAGGAGTTCCAGATCCAGGCTGGGGACGTAGCTCAGTTGGTAAAATACCTGTGCAGCCTGGGGAGAGCTACGGGCTCATATTCTATCATCACATAAAGCAGGCACGGTGGTGCACACTTGCAGACCCAGCACTTAAGCAGGGGATCAAAAGGTCCAAGTCATTCTCTGCTACAAAGTGAGTTCAAGGTCAGTCTGAAGTACATAAACCTGCTGAAAGCCAATACCCCTGATCCCCCAGAAGGATTGGATGAAGAGGTGGGGATTCCTGGAGTGGATGGCTGCTAGTGCTGTAATTGGGATCTTGGGGTCTCTGCGTGGATAGTGGAGTGGGAGGAAAGCACAGTTTTGCTGCCTTCTCTTTTCAGCCTCTGCCCATCTCAGTTTGCCTTGGGCTAATCTCCAGCCTCAACTACCACACCTATCTGCACACCAGCACACAGACAAGACAGCAAACAAAGCCGTTTGTGTGGCTGTAACCAGCCCCACAGGTGGTCGGGGTGTGTCGGAAAGCAGTGCTGGGCTCTGGTACAGATGGCATTTGGGAAGCAGAGGGGTGAGGGCTATTCTCCTGGCTGTCTACCCCTGCCCTCCACCCCTGCAGTGGCTATACATCACACAGGCCGAGCACCCTTGTCTTCCTGAAGACCTGTGTGGTGACCACAGGCAACCTAAAGTGTGTGGCCAGCTGGAATGAAGTAGACATTGATGGGTGCAGCTGGTCACACACCCTGCTCCCTGGAGTCAGGGCTGGAAACCCCTTCAAGGAACTCAGTAGATGACTAGCACTGCAGGAGCTGACACCCAGTCTTGTTCTGTGCTTCCTCTGCAGCTAGGAGGAAGAGAGGAGGCCAGGAGCTGCCTGCAAGGTGCACAGGGTTTTCCCTTCTTGTCTCCCTGTTTAGAGCCTAGAAACTAAAGCTCAGGATAGGTGCTTTCTAGCCCTTAGTAGTCCCCTTCCACTCCCGGCCATTTCTGCATCTGCTGTCTTTACACAGGCTCATCATCATGGGGTGCCTGACATCATTCACAAACTCATCCTTAAACTCCATGAAGGCCAAGATTACTGTTCTCTCTCTCCCTCCCTCCCCATCTGTCTGTCTTTTTTCTGTCTGTCTCTCACTTAGTTCTTCAAGATAGGGGTTCTTTGTGTAGCCCTGATTGTCCTGGATTCTTTCTCTACACTAAGCTAGCCTTGATCTCAGAGATCCACCTATTTCTGCCTCTGGAGTGCTAGGATTAAGGTGTGCACTAGGGCCTGGCTTTTTTGGTGTCTCTTGTACTTGACTAAATTAGGAACGTGGAGTCAGAAAGGCTCCTTCTCCTTATGGTATGGATGGAGACACTGGGACCCAGAGAGAACAAGGAGCCGCTGGCGGCCAAGTCTGGGCTTTGAGTTAAACAGAGATAGGGTGATTCCTGTGGCATGCCCATAGAAGCAGAGAGAACGTCAGTCTCTGATTCTGCAATAATGTGTTTGGTGGTTTGACTGAGAATGTCCCCTATCAGATCAGGCATTTGAAGCTGGAGCCCTGTTTGGGACGTCTTGGGAGGTATATCCTTGTTGGAGGACGTGAGTCACTGGGGTGGGCCTTGAGAGTTTAAAGACTAGCACCATTTGGAGTTTGCACTTTCTGCTTCCTGCTTGCAGTTTAAGGCCTGAGCTCTCAGTTGCTGCTATGCTTCCCTGCTGTGATGGTAATGGATCCTTATTCCTTCCTGGGCCACCACAGAAGAAAACTTAACTAAGATAGTCTGGGACATCTACACCAGCTGTGCTTGGAGAAATCAAAGCTGTGAGTTGTTGAAGGTTAAAGAACCCCACTACAGCACATCTTTGCTTTGGTCAATGATCCGAGCAGCTCAGAAGGCAGAATGTTTGCTAAGCATCCATGAGGCCCTGGGCTTGAGTTCTACTGCCCATATGTCATTATTTGGCCAGGGATGACTGTTAAGGGACATTTTACCCTAACTGTTGTGTCTGTAGAGTGCCTCAGCTTTTGAATATCTGACCTCAGGAAATGCAGAATGATAAGTTTATGTGCCCTCCCTTTTGGCTGTGTGTATGTGTGTGGTGTACATAAGTGTTTGTATGCATGTGTGAAAGTGTGTGTGTGTGTGTGTGTGTGTGTGTGTGTGTGTGTGTGTGTGTAGGACAGAGATTGACCTTCTAGAGTCCTTAGAAGAGGAGTGGGCTTTGGGGGCTTTGGGGTAGACTGGAGAGCCACTTGGAGGGGTTTCATAGAAGAAACTATGTTGTCAAGTTGTGTGAGCCTGGGGTTTTACTGCTGATGGGAGCCTTGGGGTAGGTAGGGCGGTTCAGCAGCTGTTTCTAGTAGTTCACAGGGAGCCATCTTTAAACATTTGAGTCCTGACATGCCTAGCCTGGGATTTCTTCCAGGCACTCAGCCTCCAGCTCCTAGCCAGCTATCAGTCACTCTCGCTGGAGCTTCGAGAGCAGAGGAACAGGTCTGGGCTCAGGATGGCTCTGTGGTGGAAGCCCTTGGAGGAGTCTCTGGGCCAGAGATCCCAGCATGCATCAAATAACAGCAGTTGACAGTCTTGCTTCATGCTATTACCTGCAGAACTTAATCTTTTAGGTAGCTTGACTCAGAACCAGATCCTTAGATCAAGCCAGTGTGAAGCAGAGTGGGAGATGGTTAAAGGTATTTTAACACAGACTTTTTAGATACAAGGGTTAAGAGAAAGAGATGCTTAGAGAATAAAACACATCCAAATGTGGATGTGGGGCCATTTCAAGGAAGTGTCTTAATCATTCGGAAAGAGGAAACCACAATTGAGAAAATGTCCCCTTTAGGTTGGCCTATAGGTACGTCTGTGGGGGCATTTCTTCATAAATAATGGATATGGTAGAGCCCAGTTCCCTGTGGGTGGTGCCACTCCTGAGCAAATGGTCCTGAGTAGTATAAAAAAACAGGCTGAGCAAGCCATGAGGAGCAAGCTAGGAGGCAGCATCCCTCCATGGCTTGTGCCTCCAGATTCTTGCCTTGCTTGAGCTCCTGCTGGAATGGATTGGAATTGGGGTCTGTAAGTCAAACAAGCCCTTCCTCCCCAAGTTGCCTCTGGTCATGGTGTTTCATCACAACAATGGAAAGAAACCCAGGACCCCTTTGGTCCCGAGACTACTGCGGGGAGTTGGCTGTTGTGAAGCTGGCTCAGCTCTGTTCTGAGATTTCTATAGTTTATGGAATCACAGAACTCCAGTATGACCCACTGGGTGACAGCTTATGTGTAGGGTCCCTCTGTCCTGTCTTCTCATTTGGACCACCTGAGTAGTAGGCTTCCTTCCTGTAGTGCAGCCAAGCTGGTCACTCCAATGACTGCTTTTCTCTAAGGTGAAATCTTTTCAGTAAGAGTGTGGTTGCCTGAAGAAGCCCAGCACTTGGGAGGCAGAGGTGGGTGGATCTCTGATTTCAGGGCCAACCTGGTCTACAGAGTGAATTCCAGGACAGTTAGGGCTACACAGAGAAACCTGCCTTGAAAAACAAATAAATAAATAAAATAAAAGATTGTGACCAAATCAAGGTGATGGCTTTATTAGTTGCTTTGGTTGTTGTTGTCTCCAAATACCTGACAAGGAACAATCTAAAAAGAGAGGGGCCCAGAGCTTGAACCTATAGTTCACCATGGCGGGAAAGTCACAGAAGCAGTAGTGTAAGACAGCCAGGAAGGACAGAGATGGACGTTGGTCCTCCAGTTCACCTTTCCTTCTGTTTCAGCGCAGTACCCACCTCATGGGATGGTGCTGCCACATTCAAGGAATACCTTCCTTCCTTCTTCAGTTAAATCTTTCTAGAAACACCAAAATACCCTCTCACATGTGCCCAGAGATTGTTTCCATGGCAATTCTTTTGTTTTTAAAGATTTTATTTATTATGTATACAGTGTTCTGCCTGCATGTATATCTGCAGGTCAGAAGAGGGCACCAGATCTCATTACAGGTGCTTCTGAGCCACCATGTGGTTGCTGGGGATTGAACTCAGGGCCTCTGGAAAAGCAGTCAGTATTCTTAATCTCTGAGCTGTCTCTCCAGCCCTTCATGGCAATTCTTAATCCAGCAAAGTTGGCAATCAAAATTAACTATCATAGCATCAAAAATTTAGAAAGTTCTAGAAAAAGTTTATAAAGTATGGAAAATAGAGAAATGACAAACAACGAAGATACCTATAACCCAACTCCCTAATCCTGGCATCAGTTCACAGGTACAGACTTCAGAATGAGAAGGAAGCTCTACCTTCTACACAGAGACCCATGGAAGCAGCAGAGTGACTTACTCAATATCAGTGGGTTGGATTTAAGGACTACATAGTTTGGGTTTCAGACCAAGATTGATTTGTAATATAGAATGTTGGTGTCTAGGGCCTTGCACATGCTAGGCAGGTGCTTTGTTATTGAATCACACCTCAAACCCTCCCCCACCCATCTCGAGGGATCTTGTCATCACTGAAGATGTCTTACTCAGTGATACGAGAGGACTGATGAGTCTAATTTCATGAGTGGTCCTTGAGGGGCAGACACTGGGCTAGGCACAAGACACACTTTACCTTTCATAGGTCTTACAAAAGCCTGCAAACCTCAGACATCTTTCTTTTTGCCTTGTGCTCAGTGTGGAAGTGGGAAAAGACAGCAGTGGTGGGTTGGAGATTCTGAGAGTTGGAAGTCCTGAGGCTTTGAGGTGTGTATGTGGGTATCATCTAGTCTCAGAAATTTCCCCAGGGTCATCTCTGCTGTCAGCCATCTTCCTCCTCCATAGCTAGGTGAGCCTTGGACCGGGCCTCAGACATGATCCACACCAATATTCGCCTTTTGAGGCACTTGAGGATACAGCCTAGGGTTGGATAACCTTGGACATTATATTTCATGGTGTACTTCAGGATGGTGACTTCCTGGAGGAATTTAGTATAAAGTGTGTGAGAAAGGCAGAGACTAGCCTGAGCCTCATGCTCTCTGGAAGAACCTGGACTTGAACTCTGAGACACTGAGTGCACTTTGGAGCCCTGTAGAAGAGGGTTGCTGGATGAGATGCAGACCTGGGCTGGCTGTGGTGTCTATCTTGGCTATTCCAAGCCAGAAGCCCCCTCTGCCAGTGCACTTAGCCTCTGCCATCTGACTGCTCCCTGAGCAGCTTTGGGGAAACTCCAGCAGCAAGTGGAGGTGACCTCCAACTGGGAAAACCTCGGGCACAATGGCCCACACCCCTAATCCTAGCATTCGGGAGGCTGAGCAGGGGATGATGGTTGCAAGTTCCAGGTCTGTCTGAGCTGCAAAGTGAGCCCATGTCTCAAGAGAAAACAACAACAACAACAACAACACCAAAATAAAGAAATAATTCCCCCCAAACCACAATCAAACAAAAAGCAAACATAAACAAAGAGACAAGGAGAAGCCTATGGGACTGCATTTTTTTATCTCTAGCTTTGAGAAGAGCATCTCTGGGGGAAATCAAAACTCCAGATTTCAACATGGAGCATTCTCTCCTGGGATTCTTTTCTTGGCCAGCCATGCTTTATTTGTGTAACCTTGGACAAATAGCAACCTCTCTGGTCTCCAGTCCATATTATAAAGGGGGGAAACCATTTTTTTTCTGAGTTTACTATGGTGGGTCAGGCCTGTAATCCCAGCACTTGAGAGGTATCGATAGGACGACTAAAAATTCCAGGCCAACCTGAGCTGCATAGTACAGGTGCTCCCTTAAAGAATGGCCTCAGTATCCTCAGCCATGTGACCTGATGTCAATCTTGTGGCCTACTTTAAAGCATACCATCACTTAGCTCCAAATAAACTATCTTGTTTATTTTGGAATAAAAATGTCAGTGCTGCAGGGATGACTCATCAGTTAGGAATTCTTTCTCTTCTTGCAGAGGACACAGGTTTGGTTCCCAGCACCCACATCAGGCGGCTCACAGCTACCTGTAACTCCAGCTCCAGGGGATCCAACATCCTTTTCTGGTTTCCATGGGTGCTGCACCCACTGCACACATACTCACCCCCTCCCCCCAACACGCACTTAAAAACAAACAGACAAATAGCTCTTCCACTAAAGGGAGATAATAGAATGAAATGAACTGTGTATATAAACATGTTTACAAAGTAATGCAATGAAGCTGGGCATGATGGTTCACGACAATAATTCTGTCACTGAGAGGTAGAAGCAGGAAGATCAGAACATGAAGGTCATCCTCTGCTTTCGACTGAGTGAGAGGTCAGCCTGGGCTCACGTAGGCCCTGCCCCCACCTCCAGTGTAATATGATGGTTTAGTGTGTGAGCCCTGGGATTCCACGGACGCAGCTCTGCCTCTGACTAGTTGTACGACTCAGAGAAAGCCGCCGAAACTTTTTGTGGTTTAGTTTCTCTGTCAACAAAATGGATTTAATAGTAGTTACAACCTCAAAGTGATGTGGAGGATCCCACTCCAGCCTGAGCACCCTGTTAACCTTCCAGCTTCCTGCCTGCAACAACTCTCCTCTGCCCCATTCTCCCTGGCCACACGCTCTCCACGGCCGCACGCTCTCCACGGCCGCACGCTCTCCACGGCCGCACGCTCTCCACGGCCGCACGCTCTCCACGGCCGCACGCTCTCCACGGCCGCACGCTCTCCACGGCCGCACGCTCTCCTTTGTCTTATGCTTTCCACAGTTCTCTTCTCTGCTCTTTTCTTTCTGTATGTGTGATATCGCCTCTGTCTCGTCCCCAGTCACCTCCAGGAAGGCTCTGTGTGGCTGATTCTTCATGCTTACTGGGTGTGTGTGTATGTGGTCTCCCCTCATTAAAGAAATGATAGCTTTATTTTATTTTTATTTTTTATCTATCATCCATCTATGTATGTATGTGTGTGTGTATGTATGTATGTATGTATGTATGTATGTATCTATCTATCTATCTATCTATCTATCTATCTATCTATCTTTCAAGTCAGGGTTTCTCTGTGTAGTCCTGGCTGTCCTAGAACTTGTTCTGCTGACCAGGTTGGCCTTGAACTCACAGAGATCCACCTGCTTCTGCCTCCAGAGGGCTGAGATTAAAGGCTTGCACCCTGTCTTGGACCTTACTCATTCTGTAAGCCCTGAGCTTCCCTCTATTAACTAGTTTTTACCAGGGCACAGTTAAGATGTTTCCACTGTCTCCAGTCAGTGTGGCAGTGAACATGTCACCTTTCTGGACTCCTTTCTGTCCCTATCAGCCTGTGGCTACCTGCTGAATCACATGTGGAAGGGTCCTGGGGACAGTAAACACAACTTTACATGTCCTAGAGCAACCTGGGCCTTGACTGGGAACTTATGCTTTTCACTCATAGCCAGGTGCCACCCCACGACTGCATTTTAGATACAGCTCTAAGCCACTAAAGGAGTCTTGATGGTTCCTAGCTCAGGGCATATCATGAGGACTGAGGTCTATAACCCTACCTCACACCAGCACTAGACTGGGTGTTAACCCAGTTTTGTGATTCTCACTCTATCTGACCATCACTCTGCAGAAAGGAGTAGATGAAGTAAGGATGTTGAACAGAGAGGCAAACGTTAGGGGTGTGGTGGAGCCCCAAAGATCCTTCAAGTTCCAAGTCTTGGATGGCTGGGGAGCTCCACTGAGCACGTGGGGGAGGGGAGCTCAGCCAGAGCCCCAGCAGGAACAACACGATGATGGATGCTTCCCTCAGCTTCATCCTGTACCAGCTTGTTCCTGATGAATGGGGTTGCACAAGAAGACAGAGAGTAGAGCAATACGTCCCATCTAGTCTTCACCCTGCAGCCATCAAAGAGCTCTTCCATGCTCAGAGCCCTTGTAATTTGCTCTCATTTACCCTGCTTTGTTCTGGGATGGGGTGCCATGGGGAACCCCCAGGCAGTGGCTGCAGGCCTGATCATGTAGCCTCATGATCTGGAAGGGCAGTCTCTGAGGGATGGCTGCCTCTCCATACCACTCTCTCTGCAGGAGTGAGTCTCTGTGGAAGTGGTGAATCTGTTAGTTCCAGAGGGGCTCTTTCAGAGCTGTGTGACTGGCTTGGGAACAACATTGGGAAGGCCCTAAATGCTGTGACTCTGAGCCAAGCCTTCACATAGCTGAGCCAGCAGGCTCCCTTCTGTTAAGCGAGGTCCGCAGCTGCACATCCAGTTAGTGTCAGGTCTCAGAAGGAAGAAGCTCTCAGTGTTTCCTTTGTTACTACTGAATGGGTCTTGCACACAGGCCTCCAATTCCGCCTGCTGCCTCAGCCCACTTTTTCCTCTCAGCTTCCATTTGCCTTCCTTAGTTTGCAGTTCCTGCCCCAACAGGCCTTCCAACATGAAGACACATTGTGGTGACCATGTCTGGGCCACTGTGGGCCCAGGCTGTTTTTCATCAGGTCCTACTGCAGACTACCAGCCAATCAACAGCCATTCAGCTTCATTGTTACCATTTTAAAAGCTAAGCAGAACCAGGCTCTGGGTAGACAAGTATCCCTAACTCTTTGGATTGTGCTGATTTTAACATTTGCTTTTCAGTCTTCCACCGCTCGATAGTCATATCTCCTCCTATACTTTCCCCTTTTTTTCTTTTTTCTTTAACATTCATTCTCTCTCTCTCTCTCTCTCTCTCTCTCTCTCTCTCTCTCTCTCTCTCTCTCTCTCTCTCTCTCTGTGTGTGTGTGTGTGTGTGTGCATGTGCCCGTGCATATTCAGGTCAGAGGACAACTGTCTGTCTGTCTTGGCAAAGTCTTCTGCATTCTAGGCTGGTTTGGATTTGCCATGTAGCTAAGGATGACACTGAACCTGTGAGTCTCCTGCCTCTACCTCCCCAGTGCAGAGATTACAAGTATGCACCATCATGCCCTTATGTGCTGCTGGGGCTCACACCCAGGCTTTGTGCAAGCCGGGGAATTGAGCTGTGTCCCAGCTCCTGTTGGTTTGGCTCCTTTGTTTTGAGCTAAGGTCCCAGCCTGCCTGACACTCCTTAGTCCCCATCCTCAGCCTCCCAGGTGCCAGGGTTGGGAGCTCCAGTCCTGTACTCTTCTATTAGCTTAAAAAAAAGATTTAATTTATTTTGTGTGTATGAGTGTTTTGCCTGCAAAAAGTGGGGGTGGATTTATTTTGGCTCAGTTTCAGAGAAAATAGTCCCAAATTCCTGGGCTGCTCTGTGACATGTAGTAAGATAGGACCTCATGGTGGAAGGCACATTTAATTCCCTCCCACCAGGAAACGAGGGAGAGAGAGAGAGAGAAAAAGAGAGAGAGAGAGAGAGAGAAAGAGAGAGAGAGAGGAACAAAACATCTTTTTAAAGTGCTCACCCCCAATGACCTACTTCCTTCAAGTAGGTCCCGCCTCCCATCACCCAATAGCCCCTTAAGCTATGACATGGGCTAGCAAATTCTTGAGGTCAGAGACCTTGTGATCCATCCACCTCCCAAGGCCCCACCTCTGAACTCTGCTGCACTGGAGGCCACACCTTAAACATAAGTGCTTTTGAAGACTCTTAAGATCTAAGCCACAACAGGTCCTGAGACCAAGAAAACTTGGGAAGTGCTGCATAAGCCCCAAATGGTTCTAGTCTTGTATCACACTGGCTGCAGCCAAAAGAGGTCTGAGTGAGGTGTGGCTCTGGCTTTAATGTGAAGTCAAAGAGCCTGGCTTGTGCCTCACCGATAGGTCCACAGGAGAAACTATGTCACACAGTGTGTCCTGTGACTCAGTGCTTGTGATTGACACACGGTATTCAATCTTAAATCCTTCTCTAGGTTCCTTCTAGGTCTGATGGTGTGTTTCCTTTGATCAGTGATTCTGAGAGCACCTACAATGTCTTCCTCATATGCTGAGATGCCTCCTATCAGGGCTGCCTAGATATATGTTACTGCCTATACAGCCTTTGTGTGTTCAACTGTGCACATGAAGGTTGACTATTGACATTGAATATTTCTTTTTATAGAACAAGCTCAGAGCTGGAGCACTTGCCTAGCAAGCATGAAACCCTGGTTTCAGCTCCAGTGTTGCTATCAAAAGAGTATGGCGGCTCCTGCCTGTGCTCTTTGAGGGTAGAGGTAGAAGAATGGGATATTTAAGATTATCTTCAGCTGCATAGGGACCACCCTGGGCTACATAAGAGCAGTCTCAAAAATTATAAGTACACAAATATTCCTCTCAGCTTGATGATGACATTTCATCTGGTGACTTCTGCTTGCTAGGATGGTGATTAGCAGCTGAATAGTAAAGGCAGCAAATGACCACAGCAGGAGGGATTCTGTGAGCATGGATGATGTGGAGTCCAATGCCACACTTGGCAGATGTGGAGACAATTTCATGAAATGTTTTGCAGAAGTCTAGGAAAATCTGGTCTTTTGTTATCGTTCCCAATTTAATCTTTCATATGAGCTTATCAATGGTTCTCTTTGTTTTGGAGCCCTTTGGAAAGGAATCCCAAAGACATATGTTTTAGAAAGATTTTTATCCTAAACTATTAAGTTACAATGTGACTTGTACATGACTCTGCCTTTCAATGTTTCTTGCTTGTGCTTGTTTGGCTGAGACAGGATCTTATGTAGCCCAGGACGGCTTTAAACTTACTGTGTAGCTGAATATAGTCTTGAACATCTGATTCTCCTCTTCCATCTCTGAAGCACTAGAATATACCCCACTCTCCCTGAATATTTTGTTTTGCTTTGTTTTATATTAAGGCAGGGTCTCACTATGTAGCTTTGGCTGGTCTGGAACTTACCTTGTAGACCAGGCTGGCCTTGAACTCACATAGGTATGCTTGCCTCTGCTGGGTTAAAAGACTTGTACTATCATGCTCAGCTAGCTGTTTGTATTGAGACAGGGTCTCACTATGTAGTCAAGCTGTCCTGGAACTCACAAGCCCCTGACTCAGCCTGGCATATGCTAGGTTTACAGGTGTCTTCCTTAAGCCTGTCTCCTGTTAGTGTTATGATAAATGGTCCCTGATGAGTCGGTTAAATGACTACAGCCCTCAGGGGCTGTGTTAATTCAATGTAAGGACTCACTAAGAGCATTTGAGATCCCACTTGGCAGCTTGACTGCGCTTGGCTTGCCTTTCAACTATGTCACCCACCCAGAGACTTGCCTGAGAGTGGATCTTGTTCTGGAAGTTGGCAAAGGTGCAGTGTCAGAGGAGACAAACCTCTCATCTGACCTGAAAGGAGATTGCAGGCTATGGACTTCTGACCCCACAGAACATTCCTACGTGATTCCGACTGAAATGTAGAACATTCTAGAACTTTAGATCCTCAGCTGACAAGTGGAAAAAGAAATCTAGCCTTTTGCCCTTTCAGTATCTGCTCAGTTGGATCAAATAAGGTAAAAGACATCAAAAACAGAGAGAGCTTGTCTCTCCCCAAAGCTCCTGATGTCTCTCCTCCCTTTTTTCTTCTGTGGCTTTGTAAGCTCCAATAGTCCTAAAGCGTGGATGTCCTCTCCACAGTGGCCTGCCCCATCCTCCTTCCCTCACTCCCACTCCCTGAAAGCCTGCCTCCTGATGTTCTTTGTTTGGCAAGCAGATCCCCAGGTATCCACACTGGTTCTGCAGCCTTCAGAGGGTTTCTGTTCTACCTCCCTTCCCCTTGTCTGAAATGCCTTCTCTACTCCCTGACTGCAGTCACTGTCCCCAGCATGTACGTGACTGCTGGTGCAGTGAGGAATTATAGATTGCTGACTCTTTAAAATGTCCGCACCATGAGAGAACTGAGACTTACTTTTTCTGCTACAATCCTGGTGCTTAGACCCCAGCATGCATGTACTTCTCTACCATTAAAACAACAAAACAAATCGACAACAACAACAGTTAAAAAGCCTGAGTGGGGAGGGAGTGGAAAAAGCATGAAGCCAGCGGAGAGTAATGGAAACGTATGGGACAGGGTAGGCTGGGCAGATGGCACTCCAGTGGAGCCAACCCTGCAGAGCGAGGGCCAGGAGACCCCACAAACCTCATCTCCTGGTTCAGGTGTATTAGCACAGAGCCTCGGAGTAATTACCAGAAGCCTTTGGATTGCTCACTCCTCGTTAACCACCCTCTTTGCTCACTTAATTGGTCCAAAGCCCATGGCATGGGTAACTAACTGTGCAGTGATTTGGCTCCCAGTCAGCAGCAGGGGCAGCTGTATCATGCTGCTCTTGGGCTCTGGGTTCAGTTCACAGTGGATAGGAGAGCTCAGGCAGCCTGTGGCTGCAGACTGAAGCACCTTTGATGTCCTGGCAGTGTGTTCTCTGGGACTTGCTCAACCTCAGAATCCTCCCCCTTGGCTAAGCATGCATGCACAGTGGGGCTTTCTCTGCTCTCTGAGAACCCTACACAAATGGATAAAATAAATCTCAGTTCTGATTTGGGGCTATCAGATTTAATGCATATACCTGGCAGTCCCATTGCATATCATCTTGGTTTCCATTTGCTGTTTGGTCTCTCTTGCCTACTGTCTGCTGCCTTCCTGGGGTGAGGCTGCCTCAGATCCTTGACACAGACTGTTCTACTGTGTCTCCCAATGTGTCTGCTTCTGTCATGCACGGACTGTATTACTTCCAGAAGTTTCTAATCCCTCTTTAGTTCTCCATTTAGTTATAAATAAATAAATAAATAAATAAATAAATAAATAAATAAATAAATAGATTTATCCAAACTCTATCCTCCTCTCCTAGTGGACATCATGAACAGTCACAAAGCAAAGCCTCAGAGATTTCTGGAAACTTCTCAAGAGTTCAAAGTTCCAGTGCTATGCAAAAAAACAAAACAAAACAAAAATGGACACTATGTAAATTTCCACCATTGAGAAGTGCCACAAAGTTACACTTAAGGGACTGTGACAAGGGGTGGGGAAGTCAAATAATGCTGATAGCTGAGTGAGGGACGCCAAGAATAAGCTATTTAACAGGGAGCTACAACTCAGAGAACAGAAAGCTGGAGTTGGACAGAGGGTCTAAGGCGCGAGACTGGGGTGGGGGTGGAACGCTGGTGGAGAGCCTGTTGCTGGGGTCAGGGACAGATGATGGAGATGCTGGGAGCCCGAGTGTAAGGATTCCTGACACTACAAGTGGTGAACGCAACTTGGCTCCAGCAGGACGCATTGCGTAAAGAGGGCACACCCCTAGGCGTGGCTACGTAACGCCCTGCCCACCCTCTCTCTTAAAAAGAGACACCATGCTGCAGTCTGTCTCTCTTTCTCTCTTCTCTGCTCTCTTGAATAAACTCTGGTGTGGCTCTGGTAGTGTGTGTGTCTCTTCTCACGCACAAAACCAACACTGAGCTCTGTAGAGAGTATGTAGTGCTCATGCAGACTAGATGTAGTCTCATAGTATTAAATGTAGTGCTCATAGGACTGAAGGGAGAGCTTCATATTTTAGGTATTCCTTGACTTCCTCAAGTCCTTCTGCCGTCTCCCAGGAGAGCAGACAGCAGGGATGGTGATCATCCCAGGAGAGACAGGCAGCTGCTTTCAGGAAGATCTGGAAATAGAGTTTGGAGGAAAAGTCCCTGAGAATCCAGATTGACAGACCCCATGATCTCATGTGGGAAGGTGGGGCATGGAAACCTATGTCTTACAGCTTTAGGATGTGACCCCTGACCCTTGCTGGGGGGGGAGGGAGGTGGGAAGGCTTATTAGTTCAACCTAAGCTCTGGGGTCAAGGCAACTCCTGAGACAGAACAGGGCCAACTCTGTTTCCCACATGCTGTCTTCTTAGGGAAGGAATCAGGTGACTTATTCTCTACACTCCCTGGGCCAAGGACAATGGCAGACACAGTGTGGTCCTGTCTGACAGAGTAGCCTATCCCTGGAACTCTTGTCTCCCTTAGGGACCTCACAGGCAGGATCAGAGCTGTATCAAGAGGCATCTGTAAGTTCATGTACTCAAAAGGAACTGCCAGTTCTCTAAGTAACCAACCCAGGAGGGAGGCCTTTCTCCCTTACTGCTGTCCTCAGGTTATGGGGTGCTCTGACACCTTGCACCCTTCCCAGCTTCAGGAGGAGCCCAGCCTCCCAACTACAGTGCTGTGGAGATGCTTTTCCAATTCAGTGATATGCATGCTGAAGTTCACTAACAGTGTTAGGCAGGGATCGGGTTCAGGTGCCTGCTGTCACTTGAGGATTTGAGTCCAGAGTCCCTGACACTTACATAACAATCTAGGCATGTTAGAACACACCTGTAACCCTAGAGATGGAGAGGTAGGGGCAGGAGGCTCCCTGGGATTTCTGTCCAACCAGTCTAACCAAATTGGTAAACTAGATTTATTGGGAGACCCTGTCTCAAAAAATAACATGCAAAGCAATAGAGAAAGACACCTGGTATTGATCTCTCTCCCCCTCTCTCTCTCTTTCCTTCTTTCTCCCTCTCCCTCCCCCCCCTCACACACACACTGTGCTTTGGGAAATGTCAGGAGAAGAGGTACTTTGAAGAAGAGAATCAATTCACACTACCCTTGGTTGGGACTGAATTCCCCGCACTCCCTGGCCCAGCCTGGCTCAGGCCACAAACTGCTCCTGGTACCATCATTAATAAGAAAGTCAACCCCAGGGCACTGAGGCCTTGTAGTGAAGTTTTAGCAGCTAAGGTGGGTTTGATCTCATACTTCTGAGAAAATGAGTCACTCCAAGTTCAAGTGAGGAATCCGTGGGCAAGCCTCAACAGCCTTCTTCTAATTTGGGGATGATAAGGTGTTTACAAACCCCCAGAGGCAATGAAGTCTAGAGGAAGGAACAGTAGGCAGGGGCCTGTCTCCCACCACCCTAAAAATCTGTTCCGTTGTATGTCTGGCATCATATTAGCCAAGGCTTCTTCAACAGAGCTAGAGATGACCCCTCCCATCTCCTGGTCTCAGCTTCCTAATCCACAAATGCTACAGCGGGACTACTGCTTCTGACACTTTGAGCCTGGGTCTATGAAAGACAGACGCTGCTGCTCCCTAGGGCTCCCATGTGAGAAGGCCACTTCAGATGGCGGTTCAGGATGGCTGTAACGTGCAGCCAGATCATCCTCTGCCCTATGAGTGCAGAATGGGTTAAAGTCACTGAATGAGGAAGAAGTCACCCAGTCCTTCCTCTTGGAGATGTTTCCTCCTTTTGTTCTCAGGGATCTGCTGTTTTCTGGGGTTAGGCAAGCCTGGTACTGGGCTGGGAGCCATGCCTCTCTGGCACAGAGATTCAGTACTGTGGTAACTTGCCCTTGTTCTGCCCCGGGCAGAAATCTGAAGCAAATGCAGTGGAGAAAGCCTGGACTCTGAGACCACAGACTTGCTAAAGCTAGAGGTTACTCTGGAGAGCAGAGTCCAAGACACTCATCTGAAAGATGAGGAAACGGAGGCTCAGCAATGAAAACATTTCTCAGGTTCTCCCAGCAAGTTAGGTGAAGACTCAAATGCAGGTTTCACAATGCCAACAGTCTTTCTTCTCCCCTGTGCTTAGCTGCAGGGTTTGGGGGCAGTTTTTGGGTTGAAGCAGTCACAAACAGGTAATACTTGAGCAAGGAGCCATGGTGCCAGCGACCCAGAAAAAGGGGGCTGGCTCCATGGGGCTGCCATCCTGGTGATCATTCTGACCTTTTTCTGGTGAGGCCAGGCATTCCAAATGAGTGGTTCCTTGAAGCCCCAATAGTGGTCTGAAGATCCATTTTCACTGAGAGACTAGGCCTGATAGAGATGCCCTTAGTTCAGGGCTCAGCACCATGATAGCATAGCTCTTTCCCCCATGGAGTATCGTGGGAGGGCAGAGCACAGAGAAAGTCACAGTTACTATTCGCCTGCCTGGCACTTGCTCAGTTGCTATCATTCAGTATCTCCATAGCTTCCTCTTCCTTCTCAATGCAGTAGCTGTTTTGGGGACTCCCTTCTTGTGGGATACAAAGTTCTCAAAGACAGCAGAGGCAAAGGTGCTTCCTTTATAAAGCATATCAGGGAGCCATGATGCTTTGGATGCAACCTAAATAATTTTGTGGTTTCCAGACCGTCTCTGGGTGCACCAGCTGTCTGTGGGCTTGGGCATAGTTTAGGGGAGATAAACAAGGTTCCAGGCTGAGCAGTATGGCTCTAGCGCCACCCTTCACCTTTCTGTAACAGGTTATCTATTGCACTGCAGGACCAGAATCCCTGCATTCCCTACCTCATAGGTGTCTGCATGCAATAAAGTTTTCAGAAATGCAAAGCTTGGTGCTAGGAAAGAGCTCAGCCCATAGAGTGCTTGCTGTACAAGTGCAAGGACCTGAGATCAGAACCCTCGTGCTCAGATAGACATGATAGCATGCACCTGTAATCCCAGTACTGAGGAGAAAGAGACAGGGTGTCCCCAGAGCTTGCCGACCAGTCAGTTTAGCTGAAGCAGTGAGCTTCAGGTTTAGTTGGAGACCTTGTCTCAATTAACTAACAAATGAACTAACTAACTAGGAATAGAGAAAAGCACTCAGCATTGCTCAGCATTGTCTGATACACACACACACACACACACACACACACACACACAATTGTGTACACACATAGGAAAAAGCTTTTTACATGTCGCTGGCTCCATTCTCTCTTTCCACACTAGTTTTCAAGGGAAATCAGTGGCTTGGACAATAGTTGACCCCATCTCTGTCCCAGAGTTCCATGTGAGATCTGGGTTAGCCAACCAGAGCACTGGATTCCATGGAGTCACTGGGATTAGGCTGGAAATGTCCTGGGATCTAACCACAGCCAATCAGTGTCTGTTCTGGGGCTTATGTTCTTGGGAGTTCTTCCAGAGTAGGAGAAACTAGCTGCTCTCATTTCTACAGACAAAAGCTTGAAGGAAGAGGCACATAGATGCCAGGGGTCATCAGGAGACCTAGCCCAATTGTACACAGAAGGGCAAAGAGTAGAGATGGAAGTATCTTGCTGGCACTGTCTGCCCATCTAGCCCCACATCGAGACCAAAGCCAAGTGTCTTGTAGGCTTTTTAAGAGATATTTCTTTTTTTCTTTGCTTTTGTTTGTTTGTTTGGTTTCTCCGTGTTATAGCCCTGGCTGTCCTGGAACTCACTTTGTAGACCAAGCTGGCCTCAAACTCACAAAGATCCACCTGCCTTTGTCTCTCATTGGTTTCTTTCGACCTGTTGCTTATTCATTTGTTTATGTATAAGCCACTCTGATTTGGGTTTATGTCACTTGCAATCAAAATTTAATTAGGGCAAAAGAGAGACAGAAAAAAGGGATATGGTATACAACTCTAATGCTAACACTCATGAGGCAGTTAGATTGCTGTGAGTTCAAGATCATTCAGGTCTACATAGAAAGTTACAGGCTAGTCAGGGCTACATAGCAAGATCCTGTTAAAAAAAAAACAACAAACAACAAACAACGACAAAAACCCTGACTTCAGGAAATTCAGATCTGTTTTAGCTCCTGGTCTCAAAGGCTGAGCCTACTGCCTCTGAGTCTGTGCTGAGGTATCATAGAGGGGACAGACAGGTCAGGAAGCAAAGCGGAGACAGAGAAAGGGATGGGCCCCAATATTCCTTTCAAGAGCTCATGTCCAGTGACCTAACCTCCTTCTGCTAGCCCCTGCCTCCAAAGCATACCCCCCTAGTTTAACTTGAGACAAAGCATTTAGCACAGGGGCCTCTGGGGGAATCTCTAGACCCAAACTGCAACCCTTGATTGTCAATGGTAGTGCCTGGCCCAACTAACAGAACCAAAGATGGAAATTGGGACCAGGAAGAGGCAGGGAAGCCCCAAGAGGTACATGATAATGGGCCAAGACAATCAATATAGCTTTGTTGATTAAGGAATTTTTTAGGTATCTTGCATCTTGTCATGGCCATGTGACTTGGTTCTACATCATGACACCTGGGTAAATCAACCAAGAACATATGCACAGCCAGCATAACCCTACCTCCTGTTTCCTGCCTTGAAAGTGAGTATAAGTACCTGGAGCTGCAGTAGCTATATTGTGATCATGAGGTAGAAGCCTAAGGAATTACAGCGACCAAGTCCCGATGTTATGGAGCCTATAGCTGTCTGCTTGTGTGTGCTTCCTATAGTTTGATTAAAAGCAAATTCCTGCTGGAGGAAATGAAGCTGAATGATCTGTCATTTACAGTTCAAAAAACCTCCCAAAAAACAAAAACAAAACCTAGCCAGGTGTGGTGGTGGCACATGCCTTTTATTCCAGTACTAGGGAGGCAGAGATGGGTGGATCACTGAATTTTTAAAGAGTCTGGTCTACTGAATGAGTATCAGGAAACCGCTGTCTCAGATAGATAGATAGATAGATAGATAGATAGATAGATAGATAGATCAGCCAACCAGTAAATACTAAAATTAATAAACCCCCAAACTTCCTAGGGGTGGGGAAACTGGAGAAATGTCTCAATGGATGAACGCTCACTGCTCTTGTAGAGGAGTTAATTTAGCTTTTGTGGAATGAAGTGATGTCACTGACCCAAGGATCAGGTGGGAATAATAGCAAAAAAGACATTAAATAATGTTTACTGTAGCAAGCCTTGCTGGGGTGTGGGATGTGTGTGTGTGTGTGTGTGTGTGTGTGTGTACCTCTGTGTGTGTCTGTGTGCTTAGTTACTATATGATAAAAACAGGAAGTAGGGGCCAGAAAACTGAGCCACAGGCAGCCTTTGTCAAGACCACACTGCTAGCTGATAATGCTGCAGACAATTGTTTCTGAGTGGCCACAATGTGGAGGACATTTTTTTTTTTTTCTGGAAGGGACCTGTTCATTTTATACACCACATAGACTCAGCTATGCAACAGTCACTGTCATAAAAGAGAGAGCGAGAAGGGCCCCTGAAATAAAATAAAAATAAAAACAAAAAACCCCCAACAACAACAACAAAAACACCTAACACCACCACCAAAGGAAGATAAAACACACAAAAAGAAAAAAACATGTTTTTTCAGTGCAGGGCAGATGACCTAACATCTCTGACAGCCAACCATAGACCAGCTTCTGTTGCTATGACAAAATACCCATGGCCAGGCAATTTATACAGAACTAAAGAGGCTTTAAGAGGCTAAGGAAGTCTGGGAGTGTGTCATTGGTGTCTGGGGAGGGACTGCTGTAGAATGATGAGACAGAACCTGGAACAGGAGCAGCTGGGAGTATCTGTGTGCTCTTTTCATTTTAGTACATTAACTTGGGATGACACCTTCAAACCATAACAGAGCTGAGGCCTCTGTTTTCCCAAAGCTGAGTTCAGTCATGGAAATTCAGTAATGGCCAGTATGGTCATTAAAGATGGACTCATGAGGCAGGGGTGTGGCTCTGTGGATAGCATGTCCACCAAGCTATAAACAGGGTATGGTGGCATATCTGTAATCCCAGTGCTCAGGAAGTGGAGGCAGGGGAATCAGTTCAGCCTCAGCTACATAGGGAGGTTGAGGCCAGCCTGGGCTACATGAGCCTCTGTCTTAAAATAACAACAACAACAAAAAAGTAAAGAGAGGGAGAGAGACAGAGAGCGAAAGGGTAAGAGACAAACACACAAATGGGCTTTTGTCAGAGAAAACAGAGAAGGAGAAGACACAGGGCAGAGCTTGAGGAAGTCGGGCCTGTCGGTCAGCATCTACTCATACCAAGACCAGCCCACAGAATGCTCCAGAAGCTCAAGGCAGTCGAGGACTGCATTTTTTCATTCTAGGATATTCCCTTCCTCTGTGTGTATGTATGGTGTGTATGGTGTGTGTGGTGCGGTATGTGTGGGTGTTTGCGGCCCCTACCCCTGCGGAGGCTGGAAGCATCCTGAGCCACTCTGCCTGATTCACCCATCTCTGTCTCCAGATGTCTCTTCCCTGTTTCTTCAAGGCCCAGTGCTCTGGGTACCTACTTTGACTCACCCACCCTGTCTCAGTCCAGAACTATGGTTTGCACAAGTCAGGGCACAGCCTGAGCTGGGGATGAGGGAGGGATCGGTGGTGGGAAGGAGGTCACTCTCAGGTAAGGAGTAGGAAGTGATTCAGGTATGGGCTGTGTGTCTGGACTGAAGGCCAGGACCTTTGTGCTGTCAGGAGCCATCCAGGCGGTCTGTAACCTGGACCCTGACACTGAAGCTACTGAATCCTGCTTTTTCTCCATCTTGTTGACCCTGGGGGTGAAGAGTCTCTGACATTCAAGCCAATCACCTTCATTTCTGGGTCATGGTTTGAGCTCCTACATCTCAGTCTCCACTTTAATGGCCCTGCACTGTCAGTTTCCTAGGCCCTTGCCCAGGGTCTTTCTTCCACAGTGGCACGCTCACCTGAAGGTGGCCTACAGGGGCCAAGGCGATGCTTGTCAAGGAAGCTTAATGGCATTGGAGGCTGGAGTGGTAGATGTGCTGTGAGCCTCTAGGTATAGCCACCGTCCTTGGGGTGGGAGTAGGGGGAGAAGGGAGGGAAATCAGGGGAGAAGAGAAGAGAGGGGAGTGGAGAAGAGATGGGGATCAGGCACGTGACTGGGACCATAGGCATCAAATGCATTCTCTCTTTGTGCCCTGTGGCATTGGGGGAAGTTACCTGGCAACAGCCCTTTTTCAAGAGTGTAGGAGTCTGCACAAAACTCAAATCCAAGTGGATCAAAGACCTCAACTTAACCCCAACCATTTTGAACTTGATAGAAGAGAAAGTGGGAAATACACTTCTACAAATTGGCACAGGCCACCACTTCCTAAATATAACACCAGTGGCACAGGCACTAAGACCAACAATCAATAAGTGGGATCTCCTGAAGCTGGGAAGCTTCTGCAAA